>CM042555.1:8640000-8810000 GCA_023630585.1 Cranoglanis bouderius
TGTGTGAGGTGTGTAACCCAACTGTTTGTACAGAAGTAGAATTTGACCTTTGTATTCAGTTATTATTATTATTATTATTATTATTATTATTATTATTATTAGTGTTGTTGCTACTACTACTACTACTACTACTACTACTAATTATAATAATAATAGCAGTACAACCTGCATTTTTTTTCTTTCCTTTTCTTTCTCTCTCTCTCTCTCTCTCTCTCTCTCTCTCTCTCTCTCTCTCTCTCACACACACACACACACACACACACACACACACACACACACACACACACACACACACACACACACAACCATACACACATACACACACACAGAAGCCAGCCTAGAGAGTGTGGATCTTTTATTCATACTGGATTAAAAATGGATGCGCTCTTTACCTTAGACGGACCCTGCTTTGACAATAACAGAGAGCTCAATCGGTGTTTTGCCAGCACTTCGGCAGAGTAGGGAAGGGATGGAGTGAGAAGGGGGGGCGGGGTGTGTGTGGGGGATGGAGGGAGGGTCTTGTTGGGCCAACACTGGCTTTTTCTTTAAGTGTAAAATCGGATGAGGAAAGTCTGCCTCTCGGACTTGGCGTAATGTAAGGGAGTGTGAAATTAAAGGGCGAATGAATAAGAGTGGGCCAGCATTGTGTGGCGCCGGCTCGCTTATCGAAAAATTCAGACAACTGGAACATCGAAAGCCCCAAAACTTGTAGCAATCCCCTTTGTGCTACAGCCTGAGTAGACATTGTAGTATTTGAAAGCCGCTGAGACTCCAAAGCCAAACTCAAAATGCTTATAAATCCTGTCTTTTTCAGCCACACACAGCATGTGTGTGTGTGTATTTGTGTGTGTGTGTGTGTGTGTGTGTGTGTGTGTGTGTGTGTGTGTGTGTGTGTGTGTGTGTGTGTGGAGACGGCTGATATCCACAATGCATTCCTGCCACACCTTTAATGTAGCCTCTTTACATGCAGTGGACCTCGCCGGCTGCTATTTTAAACCCCATGTTAATTTGATTTAGTGCTTTTCAAATTGAATTGAGAAAAATGGAGAGCAAATGTACTGTTATTAATGTCCTAAAGTAGTGCGCAGCTGAGAGTGTCTGGCTTTGCTTTAAGTGGACGGAGCTGATAAGAGCGCACCGATATGATAGGCACGTAATCTGCATCTCTTATATGAGCATGTGTGGCCTAATAGGGGCCTTTGTGTACAACTCAGCGGTGATCAGATCCAATATGCAGTGCAGCAAAGCACTTCAGGACTGTGAGGCAAAGTCAGTATCTTTATCTGAGTGGATGAGAATGTTTCCTTTAAAAAAGAACATCCAAAATGAATAAAAAAAAAAACTGGAACTACTGTAGATCTCCTGCATTAGGTATCACTAACAGAAATCCAGAGTGCCAAAGAGCCAAATTCAAATGATTTGAATTCATCTGTCTGCCTTTGGATTTTTCAATCTATAAACTCGACGTTTCATGGGAAGACAAAAAAAAGTTAACAGTAGAAAGCTGCCAACTGGGAAACTTACTGTTTACTGAGTTTCTTTCTGTAAAGTTTTGTTGCTCAGACCTCACAAATGCACTATATGCTAGACTTCCATGTCACTTAGATGCTTTTCTGAGGAGCTGAAACAAGTCAGACATTTTTATGTTGAGATGAATACATTAGTTAGCTGTAATTTTACAGTATTCAAATATTTTAACAAGTAAATTAATCACTAACTTGCTGTATACTTTACAGTAACTTACTTACAGTTTATCCACCTGAAGTTGTCCTTGGTACAGTTGACAAATTGATAATAAAAAAGCAAGCAATAAACATAAATCAATAAATAAAAGAATGATATTATCAGTGCATATGATCAATCAGTTGGTTAAAATTATGCCAAAAAATGTATTTTCAGTTGCCTTGAGATTCCATATATAGCAAATTCTTTTATCATTTATATATTATTTTAGGGAATTATAATGAATTAATCTATCCACTGATTTGTCTGTTTATCCACTCATGTATATATTCATTTGTCAGTTGATTCACAATTGAGGAATTGATTACTGAGTGGCACAAACAGGCCTCAATAGTCTCAATATTCAACTATGCATAGTACAGCTATGTGACAACTTATTGAGCACTCATAAGATAACTCTATCTCTCTCTCTCCTGCAGGTCAGAGGCCATTCCAGTGTCAGTACTGCCCATATAGCGCCTCACAGAAGGGTAACCTAAAGACCCACGTACTGTGTGTCCACCGCATGCCCTTTGACAACAGCCAGTATCCAGATCGACGCTTCAAACGCTCGCGAATCGAGTCTGATGCATCTGGCAACATTGAGGATGGAAACCCTCAATTGTCTGGCCATGGGGGAATAGGGGAAGCATTCACTTTTGTGAGTGACATGGCCCAAACTTCATCCAGGGATTCTGAGAAGCTGTAGAGCCTCGTAGCGTCATCGATACTCATCGAGTAGCATCAGTTGATGAACAGTTATTTCTTTTTCACAACAGAGAGAGAAGCAGAAAAGTGGACTGCTACAAATCTAGTGACTAAACCTGATTTTCAGCCATAGCAGGCGTTGTAGTGATCAGGTGTGCTATGAATATGAAGCATGCTCATAAAGAGTGAACAGGCAGTCTTACAAAGATTAGAAATCATAAATCATTGCCTGATCAGTGTGAAACACAATCTGTAGCATTATTGTAGTTACCTGAAATGATATTACAAAGGATTCGTCAAGAAGAAGAAGAAGGACAGTCACTGAATCCAGTCACTTAAAATGACTTTTGTCCCAAAAATAATGCTTTTATCAGAAAAATGATCCGCGTGAACGATTTGGTGATAGTCAAAGAGGGAGGAGAGATGGAAGAGGGCTGCCGCGCACACCCTTCATGAACATGACACCACCGGTGGCCATTTGCCCAGCGCCACTGACGAGGGCGGATGGAGGCAGTGGACGGAAAGAGCGGGGGGGTGGATGGAGAGATGAGGGGAGGAGATGACGGGAGGTGGGGGCCTTGGTGCCAGTCTGACTGGAGCTGTCATTGCAGAGGAAATCAATTCACCTCCTCCACCATTGCCCCAACACACACACACACACACAGACACACACACACACACAGACACACACACATACTGTACTAGTCATTTAGGGTCGGCCCCCAGAACTGCCCAGCAACCCTCCCTGCTCCCTATCCTTCCTCCATCCCTCCCTCCCTCGCACAAAAATCAAGATGACCACCAACAGGAGAAAAAAAAATCAATGAAATGTATTTACAGGCCCCATTAGAGTCAGAGGTGTGTTATTTGTGCAGTTACAGTGTGCCATTTGTTAAAGTATCACATTTGAGGCGAGGGCGTTGAATGTTGAATGTGCTTTTCTTAACTTTGTTCTTTGTTAGATGACGAAATGTGTCAGTTTAATCAGCTTCACTACAGAAGACATGAAGTGCATATCTAAAGCAAAGCAGCCTTCACATAACACACTCTGTGTAGCTTTAGCCAGAAGTTGAATGTTGTTTAAAAAAATTTTCATCCAGTATTTTGAGCTAGACTCGGAAATCTGATGGAGTAATCACACTCTAAAACGTTTGAAGACTTCCTAGCTTGTGAAGCAGTATGGAAGAAGTGATAATGTAGATATGAAGTGTATAGATAATGATATTTCCCTGTTTAAGTGATTGAGTGACCTTTTTTCCCCTTTTTTCTCCAAATTGAAAGTGTTTTGTACATTCTAGATGATCAATTTCTGTCCTCCCCAAAAAAACAGACCCATTTTCTTAATATTTTTTAATGCATTTCTTTTCGTTTTGAATGTTCCTCTATGAAAAAAAAAAAAAGATTAATGACACATGGACAAAATCAAGCCTCTTACAGAGTAAAATAAAGTGGATCAACTTTCATCCTACTTCCTTTTGTTAAAGCCAAGCAGGGGTAAGGAGGTAAATAGAACGTGGGGCTTTTTTATTGCCTGGGCACAAACTGGCAGGATGGAGGGGAGGGATATTAATGTTTTGTGATAAAGAGAAATGATCCCGACTTTAAGAAAGTCGATATCTTCCCGCTCTGAGAGGGAACTCTCGACACTTAAAACCCTGGGCCTTAAGGCTGCTTCACATCTGCCGAAAGGAGTTTACTAAACTCGCAAATACCCAACAC
This sequence comes from Cranoglanis bouderius, assembly GCA_023630585.1. Lineage (NCBI taxonomy): Eukaryota > Metazoa > Chordata > Actinopteri > Siluriformes > Cranoglanididae > Cranoglanis > Cranoglanis bouderius. The sequence continues at coordinate 8,644,150 of CM042555.1, forward strand.
ACTCTGTGCTAATCAGCAGACAAAACTGAAACCCAGACCAGGCGCCAGAGGAGCTTCATCTCGGGGCTAAGATAAAAAAAAAAAGAGAGAAAAAGAGGGACAGTAAAGAAAAGGAAGAGTAAGCGTTTCTGTAATGACGGAGTAGAGATTGAGTGAATCTATCTGTAACTGTTCCCTGCAGAGATTCTCTAATTAACATCTTTTGGCCATTAAGGAAAAACATACTTTTTTAAAAAATTTCTTTTCTGTTTCTCGAATAGTTCTCACTGCCTTACTTAAATCAAGTTGATCACTTAAATGCGACTGTTTCTATAAGCTCTTCCCAGGGCAATGTGTTTTATATAAAATAAATACTTTATCAATGTAGTGAGCTTTAGAAGTTTTCGTGCACTACTGGTTTTTTTTTTTTTTTTTTTTTTTTTTTTTTTTTTTTTTTTTGATTGTGTCAGTTGCTTGCTCTCTCTCTCTCTCTCTCTCTCTCTCTCTCTCTCTCTCTCTCTCTCTCTTTTTGGTGTGTGTGTGTGTTTGTGTTTACATGTGTGCGCTTGCCAGATATTGCAGTACATAAAACTTTAGAAAAGCAGGAAAAAAAACAAGAAACGTAAAAACAACATTAAAAATACATTCCAATCCCAGCACCTTTTATTCCCTTTGCTTTGTGTGATTGGATTATCATGGTCAAGCTTAGAGACTGGCAATAATATTGTTTGTGACACTGGAACATCATTTTCTCTGTATAGTGTTTGTCCACTCTGTATAGTCTGGTGCTAACATTTCCCCCCATCCCCTCAGGCATATGTTCCTTCTTTCCTATCTTTTTTCCCTGAGACTATATAACTGGTTTTCAACAAGTCACCAATACAGCCATGTGCATATTTAAAATCTATTTAAAAAAAAGATTGTGCTTCTTGGAATGTCTTTTTCTTTCTCTATACTGTTCTATAGTATGTGCTCCTGGTCATTATTCTGTCCAACATTCCTAAATGAAGAATATTTCTATATCCGAGGAGGACATCATGAGTGTAGAGGATTTTGTTGCTGTTATATGCTCATAACACGTAGATGAGTTTGTATTTAAGGATTAATCTTGGTTATTATTTATTATCATGGATCTGAATGGAGAAGAAGCAAGCTATGATGAAGTATTGGGTTTTTATTTCAGCTATGACTGTTTTCTTTCTGCTGTTCTTTAGCGGTTCTAATGTCTTTGAAGCAGTATAGTTTTATCCAGTGTTTTACGCAATAAAACCTCTACCTCTGAAAATACAGCCTCGCTTGATTTTTATATCTTGTCTTATTGGCTCTTTATGAGAAAACACACACACACACACACACACACACACACACACACACACACACACACACACACACACACACACACATCACCACCACCACGCATCCCTACAATATAGTGCTTACAGTGGAGAAAGTGAAATTGTGTGTTGCTGCAATATGCAACCATTATATGTGCCAAAACCTTTAATTATCATTCCATTCTCGTACCATGCAATTACAAAAGAACATGTGCCGAGTATAAACACACGGCCATACACTTTATGAGAATAATCCGCATTCTCCTGAGTAAATTAAACATTACCTATGCAGAGGAGCACACACACAGTAACTTTGCTCAAATTCCTTAGAAACCCCAGAAGTTTTTCGGCTTCTGCCACCGATGCCCATAAGGTTCACAGGCACTGAAACTGAAAAATAGTCTGGTGACGTGTGGCACCAAAGTGGGCCGTGAACACGACTAAATGAAATCAAATGGCTTTCATAAACAGTAACGAGCACCACCTGTAACACTAAGCCCTGCAAAGTCATCAGTGCACGGCCGCATGCAAAATTATGATCGTTAAACTTTAAAGCTCATATACAGCTAATGCATAACCCCCTCTGCCACACCTCTCTCTCTCTCTCTCTCTCTCTCTCTCTCACACACACACACACACACACATACCCACACACACACACACACACACACACACACACACACACACACACACACACACACACACACACAGAGGCACATTCTGTCTACTCAGTTCTGTATCCCAAATCTGTAGGACAAAGAAAGTGAGAGAAGGAAAAAAAAAGAACAGATGAAAGAAGACGAATAAAAAGGCCTGAAAGTCCCCAGTGCAAGCTCTTTCTACTATTAATGGAGAAATACAGTGTGTGGCATCTTTAATGGTCTTTATTTCTATTATACAACGCTGAATAATTAACTCAGAGCCAGAGTGTCACCTAGATTTATCTTTTAATTAAAATAGTGCGGTTCACACATATTTGAGTGGTAGTCCAAATAAACGCAATATCCAAATTTATGTTTTGTTTATCTTCCTGTTAATTATCAAGAGATTGTTCGCTGCATAACCCTTCATATTTTTCTCCACTCCCTTTCCAAAGTTGGGAGGTCTGTATCAGAGCTAATAAAGCCATGCAGTCAGATTTTATTAATTTATGGGCAATTATGATAACAGGGGGAAAATAAGATCCCTATTGTGATCTCAATTCCTTTATAAACACTGAAGCATATACATTAATCATCGCATTTCCACAGGTGATGGTTTGCTCCTGTCTTTATGAATCTTTATAAAACAATTTCTTCCTGAATTCTCATTTTGTGGGTCAAACCAGCTAATAGAAAGAGACAGTCACTTTCAAGCCATTACATGAAAAGGACTTTTAAATCAATATGCTTTTTTTTTTTCTTTCTTTCTTTTTCAAAGATGTTACAGTACAGATACTTGTTATTCAGATACTCACTATACGTGAAACTGAAAATACAAGTGAAGGTCACTTGTAAAAGTACAGTTAAGAAAAAAAACAAACATTGAAGTGCAAACATGATTACAATCATTAAGGCAACATAAAATATCTATCTATCTATCTATCTATCTATCTATCTATCTATCTATCTATCTATCTATCTATCTATCTATCTATCTATATATATATATATATATATATATATATATATATATATATATATATATATATATACATACATACATACATACACACACAAAAATAACAAAAAAAAAAAAAACCTAAAGTAGACCTGAAGTTAAAGAAAGAGTTTACAGTAACATGTGCCATTCCCTCTTTTTATTTTTCCAGCACAATATAATAAATGCTTATATAATTATAATTACACAGTGACAACATTTAGTTAACTGAGTTTCACTGGGATAAATCTCTTTATCAGAATTTGATTCTGGTTACTTGACTGCTCTGATTCAGTATGGATGTTCAGACAACAGTTCACCATCGTCTCCTGCAGAGGCCACACGCTACTAATTACGCCTATTTTGTCACGACTTGGCAAAGGCCATCATTTCAGCCTGCGGTTGCCCAATTATAATCTCTTTTTTTCTGAAATCACAAACGTAGACGGCCATTTTCTGAAGCCGTATTTCCTCGTCATTATTGAAAGTCCCTCGGCAGGAGAGGGCTCTGTTACCACCGTGCTTAATTACCGCTAGCATTCATTAAAAACCCTTAGTCTTAAAGGTAGATTTTCAGCAGCACTGCCTTAATTAGTGCCAGTGTGGCTGTGAGTGTTATGAGGGATTTGTTTTAGTAACAGTAGCACACATCACATATACAGTAAGATTGCTGCTGGTGTAATGCTGGAGTTTGTCAAATCACGCTAAAGTCAATTTGACATTCATTAACTGTGTGTGTGTGTGTGTGTGTGTGTGTGTGTGTGTGTGTGTGTGTGTGTGTGTGTGTGTGTTGAGAGGGATGCTCTGCTACTGTCATCTGGACCATGTGATGGATTCAAATATTTCCACAACAGCAGGATAAAAGAGGCCTGTTACTATTTTATTCTCACATATAATACCTGTATGTGTTTTAGAGAACTCCACAGAGACCCAGGACTAGATTTCCTGTATGTTAAAGAGAGGAGATGAACTGCTGATATCTAAAAAACACCCAGTCATGGTTGCAGCTCTGTGTGTGTGTATGTGTGTGTGTGTGTGTGTGTGTGTGTGTGTGTGTGTGTGTGTGTGTGTGTGTGTGTGTGTGTGTGTGTGTGTGTGTGTGTGTGTGTGTGTGTGTGTGTTAATGAATGGTTTGTAGATTGTAAGTTGAGGAAGGATGCAAGAAGATGTCACTCTCCCTGATTAAAAGAAATTACAAACATTCTCTGCCATTGCCCTTTTCAGTTCTCTTTGGAATAATAATTATTGTGATTAAGCATAAAACAAAAAGTCCATAAGTATTAAAGAAAGGACAATTAGCTAGCTAGCTAGCTAAATAACTGGTTCTCATGGGTGGTTTAATTGTGTTCAAGGAATTTGTCCTGGTGTTGGAATCAGCAACAGAGAACACAGTTCACACAATATACAACCATTTACACAATATATAACAATTTACAGTAAACCTACAATAATTTACAGTAAATATCAACGGCGTTACATATCATTACAGTGCAATCATTCAGCAACATGACTGTTAAATATCAGTCCAATTAATTGTTAGTAGTGCAGTTAATGTCCATGTACAGTGCCTTGCAAAAGTATTCACCCACCTTGGCATTTTTCTTATTTTGTTGCCTTACAACCTGGAATTAAAATGGATTTTTGGGGGGTTTGTATCATTTGATTTACACAACATGCCTACCACTTTGAAGATGCAAAATATTTTATATTGTGAAACAAACAAGAAAACAAAAAACCAAAAACCTGAGCATGCATAACTATTCACCAAGTCACCAAGTCAACAAGTCAATACATTGTAGAGCCACCTTTTGCAGCAATTACAGTTGCAAATCTCTTGGGGTACGTCTCTAAAAGCTTGGCACATCTAGCCACTGGGGTTTTTCCAAGTCCATGCCAATAAAAACCACCACCATGCTTCACTGTGAGGATGGTGTTCTCGGGGTGATGAGAGGTGTTGGGTTTGTGCCAGACATAGCGTTTTCCTTGATGGCCAAAAAGCTCAAATTTAGTCTCATCTGACCAGAGTACCTTCTTCCATATGTTTGGGGAGTCTCCCACATGCCTTTTTGGCAAACAGCAAAAGTATTTGCTTATTGTTTTGGCCACTCTTCCATAAAGCCCATCTCTGTGGAGTGTACGGCTTAAAGTGGTCCTATGGACAGATACTCCAATCTCCGCTGTGGAGCTTTCAGCTCCTTCAGGGTTATCTTTGGTCTCTTGTTACCTCTCTGATTAATGCCCTCCTTGCCTGGTCTGTGAGATTTGGTGGGTGGCCCTCTCTTGGCAGGTTTGTTGTGGTGCAATATTCTTTTCAATTTTTACTAATGGATTTAATGGTGCTCCATGGGATGTTCAAAGTTTTGGATATTTTTTTTTTTTTGTAACCCAACACTGATCTGTACTTCTCCATAACTTCATGTTCCTGACCTGTTTGGAGAGGTCCTTGGTCGTCATGGTGCCGCTTGCTTGGTGGTGCCCCATGCTCAGTGGTGTTGCAGACTCTGGGGCCTTTCAGAACAGGTGTATATAGTGAGATCATGTGACACTTAGATTGCACACAGGTGGACTTTATTGAACTAATTATGTGACTTCTGAAAGTAATTGGTTGCACCAGATCTTATTTAGGGGCTTCATAGCAAAGGGGGTGAATACATATGCACGCACCACTTTTCTGTCTTTAATTTTTTAGAATTTTTTAAGTTATATTTTTTCCATTCCACTTCACCTATTTGGACTTTGTGTATGCCCATGACATGAAATCCAAATAAAAATTCATTTAAATGACAGATTGTAATGCAACAAAATAGAAAAAATTGTATTCTGTCAAACTGTATTTTTAATAAGTAGTTTAATAAGTCATTTTGTACTTAAAATTAAATTATTTCCTCAAACAAGTAGTATTCTTTTAGAGCAGCCAGGAGCTTGGCCTATTTGCCAAGGGTAAGGAAAGTCTATTGGTGTATAGTTTTGATTTATTTAACACTTTACATTACACTAAACCATTATAGGTTTCAAAGTAACAAGTCCTGAGAAACAACAATGATTATCCATCCATCTTCCATACCGCTTAACCTACACCTTCCTCCATACCGCTTAACCTACACCATCCTCCATACCTCTTATCCTACACAGGGTTGCGGGGAGGCTAGAGCCTGGATGGGGTGCCAATCCATTGTGGGGCACAATCACATGCACATTCACACACCACAGACATTATTGGAAATGTCAATCAGCATACAATGCATGTCTTTGGATGATCAAATAGTGAATATTGCTATTTTATTAATAATAATTTAAAAAAAAAAGAACAAGAAGATCAGTTAATTTAATTTGCTGAATGTGAAATACATGATCTCTAATCACTTGTATAACTGTTTTCATCCCCAAGTGATGTTTTTGATTCTTGTCTTTTTGTGGTTTCCACCTACATTTGACTCTCAACCTCATTCTGTTTAAGTATTTTCCTTTTTTCTTCACCCACCAACACAAGGGGTGCAAACATTTGCACTGAACCTTAGCATTGCAGGAAGCCTACCATTTAAAACAAATTACCTTATAGTCTAATATAGTCTTATAGTACCTGTACACATCTTTATTACTCCTGCCCAAGTGCTAAAGCAGCAATAAAACATCAGGAGTCACTGGTGTGACAAATCTGAAGTAGGAAGTCTTTTTCTCTTCCACAGCCCATTGGCTGGTGCATATAGAGTTAAATCTGCCAGATGAAATATCAGATCCGTTTGGCCCGCAGATATCCATTAAAGTGCAGAATGCTGCTTTCTCTTGCAGCTTAGATGCCAGATGTTCCTCCCCCCATCTCTAATCATTGCAGATGTAATGGGGTAGAATGCTGCAGTTTGTGACTTCGCTGGCATGCACACTGTATATTGCACAGGGGAACAGCACAGTCTGAGCTATATAATTATACTCCATTAATACGCCAGCATTCCACGCTAGCTGAAGAAACAAAGCTCAATAAAGACAGCATCCATCCAATCCCATGTGTCTGGCTGTCCCAGCGCCGGTGACAAGCATGCATCACGGTGGATGTTTGGATTAAGAAGTAACTATTGTTGTCAGAATATCTAGCACCAAGTGAAAGAAGTATGCTGATAGTGTTGCTGTATTGTTAACACTCTACTCATTTTTTTTTTTCCTCCATCGACCAGCGTGCCTGAGACTGTGCAGGTGTCCATCGTTAAGGCTCTGCTCAGTGTGTGTGTGGACAATGCTGAAGGGCTGCAATCACTTTAAGAGTCAACAGACAATTCCACCTGTCATCTGTCTGATGGGATATTGACCAGAGAGCGAGCAAGAGGGAGAAAGTGAGAGAGGGAATTGGAGAGATGAAGGTATTTTTCAGCCATTTGACAAACACTGGCTGATGGTTTGTATAAAGATCAATTACTCCTGTTCTGTCAAGTAAGTTTGATTTCCTTTTATGTATGAATATAGAGTATGGCTTTTGCATTCATTTAACCAGATATGAACTTAAAACTAAATTATAATATTAATAAATACATTATATATAATGTCTCTGAAACTCAGACCTTGAGGATGCACACACACATTGATTTGCTATCTTTGTGAGAACCTTCCCCTGACTTATTACTGTAGTCCACTCTATGCCTACATGCAAACCACAACCTTCTAAAATCTCTCTCTCTCTCTCTCTCTCTCTCTCTCTCTCTCTCTCTCTCTCTCTCTCTCTCTGTATATATAAGGCTAAATCCTAAGGAATAAAACATGACATGTTGTTATAGGAAAATGATCAACAACAGTCTAGTGTAATGTATGCACAAAAGCAGTGCAACTCTTACCCCAAATTGATTATTTTCTTATAACAACATGTCCCAAACTGTTTTATTCCTCTTATACAACAGAAGTTTTTTCATGAGTACAAAAATTATACTTATTAATTGAAGATAATTTTTTAAACATTTACAATTACACTGGATAGTGTGGACCGTCCATGAGACAAGTTGGTTCCTGTAATCACTTGCGTTATAGCAGTAATAAACATCAGCACCTCTGTTTTTTTTCTCTATTTTGAAGTTTTTATGTATTTATTTATTTATTTTAATGTAGATTGTCAGGTTACAGAGAAACCAGAAAGCACAAAATCCTCTAACTGAAGACTTTCCTGTGGTGGAAAACTTACTGACTGCTACAAAGCACTGACAATGGAGACTCCTTCCATAAATTCCATAAATCTCCTTACAGTAAGCCTCCCCATATCAACAATTTTACTGTACGTTTTTGCAAATAACATTTTATTTTTTATTTTTATCTGTTTATGATTAGGCGTAGGTCATGTCGAGTATTCACTGCACAAGTCCCCTGTAAATTAGCTGTTACTATAGAAACAATAATATATTAGAATGAGAACATTAACATAAACATCATTTTAATTATATTTGAAACTACTGTCAGAGCTTCTGTTCTATAAAATTAAGAAACCTTCTGACCAATCAAGTTTGACAATTCAACAATATTGTGGTGTAATAACCAGTAACCCCAATCAGAGCTCAGGTTATGAGTATGGATTGACTGTAAACATTTAAAAATGTGTTCAAGGTGCTCTAGCACTCACCCAGAAGTTTTACTGGGCCTGTGGGTAAACAAGCAGCGGCACTGATTTACACAAGGCTGACTTTAACAGTACAGGGTCCTGACTTTCTCCAGCGAGGCCCCACACTGCTAAGAATTTCAAATGTGCCTTTAGTACATCCTCTTTTTATTGATGTGTAGTGGCAAAGCTGTCTTCTAAGTGTGCATATGGGTGTAGATGTTGGATTTTTAATGTTTTTTATTTTTATTTTTTGCTTAAACGTGAATTTTCTCATCATTTATCCAGAGGCAGGAACGTCAATGGAAATGATGGTAGTTTTTTCAGGTTCTGGTGAATTGTGAGTAAGCTTTGGTGGCAGTTAGATTGATCTGAGCCCTGCTATAGATTGCGCTAAGGGCCCACTCTTGTCCTCTCACACTAATCCTGAATTTGATTAATGTCCCAAATGTGTAAATAAAAATATCAAAACAGCCTGTTCAAGAAAGCGGGAGATGGCATCTCAGCTCAGGGAGAAAACTACATGAGTAATGAGTTCCAAACTGTTACAAACTTACAAACTGCTCTTTTTCTCTAAATGTTAAATGTTTCAAAGATGACGTGAGATTTCCATTTTAATTTGTACAGAGAGGAAACAAGACCAATTTATTTCTTCTTTTCTGATTTTCAAAATTTTTGTTTCATAATAATCCAATCTAATCTAATAATCAAAATTATTTTCACATGTGATTCGACCATTTTTTTTTCATATATGATTTTTACATTTGCTGAAATTTTTCTCAGGTGCTTTGTTAACAGATTATTATTATTATTAATATTATTATTATTATTATTATTATTATTTTTTTTTTTTACATGTGATACACATGACTGATTTATTTTCACATGAGATTGTTTCACAATTAATTTACTGATTCTCACACATGATTTATATTTTCACATAATGTTTTCCTGATTTAATTTTTCCACACGTGATTCTGGAAATACTGGAAACTCTTAATGTTTAACACATGTAATCACATATTACTTACATAATCACGGGTAAAAAAAAAAACCATATGATCATATGTGAAATGTGTGAATTTTTTTTTTCTGGAAGGGATGTAAGTTTGTGTTACTGGGCATGGCGACAAAGCAGCGTAGAGCATTTTCAGATCTCCACGTGTAGGAGTTGAAAATGTGCCACTGCCAGATTAACTTCCTGTAAGACAGAGCAGGCCTCTAATTGACATGACCTTTCACTGTGTGTGATCGGTGTAACTAGAAAAAGTAGAGGGATCTGAAAATGAGCAGAATGCGCAGGAAAACTATAGAAAAAAATTCAAGACAACCTTTATCGTGTTATGAATTTAACTATTTTGAAGGCTGTGTTGGAATTGCAGTTCTCACACACACAATACTATCAGAAAAGGCAATAAATGAAAATGTGCTAGTTCTGTGTGGATTTAAAGATCTTGCTTTGAGGTCTTGGGAGGCAGTTTGCTTAATTCTGCTGCCTTAAGACCCTCTTATAATGTTGGAAAAACATATTGCATATGGTTGAATATTAGCTAGGAGCAAACCACTCTGGAATGAGATTTCTTGTGAATTTCAGTTATCGCAGACTCAATTTAGCTTCACATTAAACACTCACTTGAAAAAAAAAAAACATAGAAAAAAAAGGAAAAGGCTCTGGTTTCCAATTTGCATACAGTGTGAAGCAAGTGCGCTATCATGTGATTACCCAGGGTAATTAAAACAGATGTAACATGAACACTTCCTTAAGTACTGATAATTAATATGTAATTATGCACTCATTTATACACAAGTTAACACATCTAGTAGAGGCAGACGTTTCCGGTTCAAATTACTGTCATTAACAGAAAAACCACTTCTCATCTAAAGGTATCAAAACAAAGATTCCCAGAAAGGATAAAAGATTTTTTTAAAATCCAGTTGTTGTCTGGTTAGAGTTTAATGAATCTTTAAGCTAAAGCGCGCCAGAAGAACAGTTTAACAGTGCGATTTCTTACTCAAAGGACCGATTTGAAACCTTTCCTTCTTTCTAAACCTCTCATCATCCTGATTTGGTGTAATCCACGCAGGGAGGTTGCACACGTCATGATGCAAGAGGAAGGGAAAAGGGAATGAGAGTAGAGGTTTACGTTGGTTTGATTTGAAACATTAATCTCTCTTTCATTATGTGGTATCAGGAAGGCAATTAAACCTACGAACCTCAGGAATTCTCAGTCAATAACTCAATTAACAAATTAACACTGATAATCTTCTTACCAATAAAAAAGAGGCTAACCTTCTCTCTCGATACTGTCCACTCCCTCGTGCTCATTCTGACAATACGGTCGGATTTTGTGTGGCATAACAAGATCACCTGAGTAACCATGTCTCTTCTCAAGAACCAAACAACTCTCCATGTTCTCCTGCTCTCCTTTGCTTTCTCTCCTCATTGCCCTCATATAGGAATGACATTGTTAGCCCAAACCCCCATGGTGCAGCTGGATACACAGAGGCTCCAGTGCTAGCGCCTCAGCAGGCATCTTTCACTCATAAAACAAGAGCTCACCTTGGTTAGCCGCATCAGCGTGCTCGTTCATCGTTAGCGTCAACGTGAGTGTGATCAGCAGCCGGGCTGACGTCTCCATTCAGCTGCCACCTGCTAGCTGTCAATCAGAGCTAGGCAGCTGGGCGTCCTGGGGCTATTGACAAAACTGTCGGCGCAGAGCTGAACCGTGCCCATCACATCGCCGACTTGTTTCCTTTCCCCTTCTTTTCTTTCACTCTCTTTTGCTGTTTTTCTGGGCTTGTGCCATCTCTCCATCATCACAGTTACCTGCCAAGGTACTAACTTGTTCAGAGCTGTAGTGGCAGCTGGGAACATTTATTTCATTTATTCATTCATTTTTTTTTTAAAGCCTTATGGTTCGTGTATCAACATCCATCAATATGACTGAATGCATGCTTCCATGTCAGTCAAATAGTACAATATGAGTGAATGTTGACAGGTTTCCCATGAGGCGGCATTGAATAAAGAGAATGTTTGCTTTCTTGGAGGTGTGTGTTAATCTATATGTCAAAACGATTTTAGACACTTTAATATGAATAATATAGTTTAAATGCTATACACGAAACAAGATGTTTGTTTGCTCTTGTACACCCCCAGTTCCATAAAAGTTGGGACGCTGTGCAAAATATAAATGAAAACAGAATGCAATGATATGCAAATCTCATAAACCCATATGTTATTCACAATAGAACATAGAAAACATATCAGATGTTTAAACTGAGGAAATGTACAATTTTAAGAAAAAAATAAGGTAATTTTGAACCTGATGACCGCAACACATCTCAAAAAAGTAGGGACGGGGGCAACAAAAGGCTGTAAAAGTAAGTGTTACTAAAAAGAAACAGCTGGAGGTTAATTGGAAACAGGTCAGTAACATGATTGGGCATAAAAAGAGTATCTTAGAGAGGCAGAGTCTTTCAGAAGTAAAGATGGGCAGAGGCACCAATCTGCGAAAAACTGCGTCTACAGTCTGTGGAACAATTTCAGAATAATGTTCCTCAATGTAAAATGGTGAAGCCTTTGAATATCTTGTCATCTACAGTACATAATATCATCAAAAGATTACGAGAATCTGGAGAAATCTCTGCGCGCATAGGACAAGGGTGAAAATCAATATTGCATGCCCGTGATCTTCGGGCCCTCAGGCGGCACTGCATTAAAAACAGGCATGATTCTGTAATGGAAATCACTGCATGGGCTCAAAAACACCTCCAGAACTCATTGTCTGTGAACACAGTTTGCCGTGCCATCCACAAATGCTGGTTAAATCTCTATCATGCAGAAAAGTGTTAGGTCGCGCCAAGAGGGTAACTACGATTCCCAGCATGCACAGCAGCCTACAAATATGGCCGCCACGGACTACACTCTCCATAACACTCCCTCACTCCCACGCTCACAATCACCCGCCTTCTGATGACCCACACCTGTAGGTGGTCTCAAGTTCATTATATAAGGACAATGGTTTTAAACTTCCGGTGCGCAGTATTTGTGCTATCTTTGTATCTGACATTTACCAAGCCTTTATTCTCTGATGGATTATCTCTGGTTTACGAACTTTGCTTGTGTTTAACGGATTTTGGATTATTGTCTCTGCCCTTGGACTGTCTATTTTGGTTTATGGAACTTTTACTACGTTTGTGGATTTTGTCTGTTGCTCTGCCTCTGATTACACTGTTTGCCCGTGATTCTGAACGCTGCCTGTTTGTTGACCATTCTTTTGCCTCACGTTTTGGAACTGTTTATATTTATCTTTATAATATAAATAAAGTGTCGAAAGTACTCTGCACCTGCATCCAGTCACCTGTGCATTACATAACAAGAAGAAGCCATATGTGAACATGATCCAGAAACACCACTGTCTTCTCTGGGCCAAAGCTCATTTAATATGGACTGAGGCAAAGTGGAAAACTGTTCTGTGGTCAGACGAATCGAAATTTGAAATTATTTTTGGAAACCATGGACACCGCATTCTCTAAACTAAAGAGGACTAAAGAGGAGAGGGACCATCCGGCTTTTTATCAGCGCTCAGTTCAAAAGCCTGCATCTCTGATGGTATGAGGGTGCATTAGTGCCTATAGAATGGGTAGCTTGCACATCTGGAAAGGCACCATCAATGCTGAAAGGTATATACACAGGTTTTAGAGAAACATTTGCTTCCATCCAGATTCTATCCTATCTTTACTTCTGAGAGACTCTGCCTCTCTAAGATACTCTTTTTATACCCAATCATGTTACTGACCTGTTGCCAGTTAACCTAATTAGTTGCAAAATGTTCCTCCAGCTGTTTCTTTTTAGTAACACTTACTTTTCCAGCCTTTTGTTGCCCCTGTCCCAACTTTTTTGAGATGTGTTGCGGCCATCAAATTAAAAATTACCTTATTCTTTTCCTTAAAATGGTACATTTCCTCAGTTTAAACATTTGATATGTTGTATTGTGAATAGCATATGGGTTTATGAGATTTGCAAATCATTGCATTCTGTTTTTATTTATGCTTTACACAGCATTCCAACTTTTGCATAGGCTTTTATTCAAAGAATTCACAAGTTTGGCAGAATACAAGTTGCTGATAACAACATAAGTACACTGTTAGAAAAAAAAAAAAAATGAAACTATCTTTCCTTGTCGCTGGTGCAACTTTATACCTTTAATATTCACTCACTGTCTACTCTAGGAGCACCTGTACACCTTTACACTCATGCAATTCAGTCAGCCAATCATGTGGCAGCAGCACAATGCAGAGAATCATTCAGATAAAGGTCAAAAGCTTTAGTCAATGTAAAGTTGGTTAAAAAAAGGAATCTCGGTACTCTTGACCATGGTATGTTTGTTGGTGCTGTGTGGGCGATTTGAGTATTTCAGAAACTGCTGATATGGGATTTTCATGCACAACAGTCTCTAAAGATTACACAGAATGTTGTGGGGAAAAAAACACCGAGTGAGCTGTTCTGTGGGTGGAAACAAGTTGTTTATGAGGAGACTGGCCAGATCAATTGAACAGGAAGGCTACAGTAACTCAACTACATTTACTCTTTAAAACAATGGTGAGTGGAAAAGCGTCTCAGAATGCACAACACACCAAATCTTGAGGCAGGTGTGTCAAAACGTCTACTTACAGAAAACTTCACCATATCAACTATTATACATTTTTCATTTCAACACATTTTAAATCTGTTTATTATTAGCCTTAGAAGATGTGGAGTATCTGCCATGCAAGTTATTATGAATTAATTGTTCCAATAGAAATGATTAGATATTAGAATGAGTGTGTTAATATAAACCTATCCTTTGCATTACAGTTGGCACTATTGCCAGAGCTGCTGTTAGAGAAAACGATTTTAACCAAAATGATTAGAGAATTCAACAATGTTGTGGTATAAATTAATTTAAAATGTAAAAAAAATACACAATATAAATGACTACATTTTGTAGTTATTTGATATTACTATAAATTACTATGTTTTGTGATAATATCAAAGGATATTGAGCCATATGTGAAGCTGCCACTATGTTTGTATCTATATTAGACCACTGGTGTGAAGTTAAAGAAACAAAACATTAATTTTTTTTTTTTTTTAAATGCAGCTTTTTTTTTTTTGCTTTCGCCATTATGATTTGACACACAAGCGGAGACACGGCCACCTTAATCACCCACTGTTTTAATAGGTCTTTAATAATGCAGAGGCTCAAAACAGAACACCTGTTGCTAAGATGTGCTGATGCAAATATCAAGGGGATTAATTAAAAGTCAATTATATTAATTTGGCTTTTGAAGGGTGATGGTGCGAGATAACGTGTGATTCTGTGAACACTGATATGCGAGCTCTCGATTTTTAATGTGGTTTTATCAGAGTCCATTAAAACGGCTCACACGCGTACCCCACACTGTTTGGATGCCTTTCTATGTAAATTTAATGAGCATTTGAGTTTCATCTTTTTAATGTGCATATCTGTGTCTTATGCATAATTGAAAAAATGCAAATAACTAAAATGTTTGTGTTCTCTGGCTCCTGTTCGTGACAGGCTATTGTATAAACCTGATACACAATTTTGTGTGTTAAGTGTCTGTTTTTTAGCCGTGACTGTTATAATGCTGGGTGACTGCATACACCTTTAAGTGCTCGTTTCCTGAACCCAAATTAAGTTCAATCACATAAATAAGCAAGAACAGTTTTCATAGAATAAGTGTTGTTTCACAGCTTTAAACCTTGAACTTTTAAGCAATTCTTCTTCAACTGAACGCACCATGAGAATACAATGAGAAAAATAGGATGGAGTTATAACAAAAGGATCAAGATAGTAATAGAAAATCTGAGCAGTGAAGTTACATATATACCAGACTCAATTTTAATGTAAATCCTATATAGACATCTTGATTCTCTAGTTCTGCCCAGCATGGCTGTATAATACTATTCACTCATTTGACTGGCAGATCATGAAAAGCAATTTTCTATTTAGCAATACCACATATTTATCCTTTAAATAGTATGCTCTAATTACAGGAGCTTTTAGCAAAAATCCTGCTTGACTGAGAGAGGTGAAATTATCTATAATCTTGGAATAAATGGACATCGGAGGAGTATTTAGTCATTTCAAGGATATAATTTGTATTCAGGAACACAATTTGCTGTTCACCATGAATTTTGAGCAGTGTATTTGCTCAATTGGTGTATTGGTACAGAGACAGGCACGACTACAGCTGAGTGTAGCGCAAAATAAATAAATAAATAAAATGTTGATACTGTCAAACATTAAGATTAAATTTGCATCTGCACAACTTGTACTCTGTACAATGTACTCTGTGGAGTGGTGTCTTGCTATGGCTAGTTAACTACACTACAAGCAACTTACTGTAGCTATCCTGAAGCTACCTCCAGAATTGATGGCACATTTGCTGATTATTAATAATATATGTTTAAAAGAAGCTGCCTGGCAAACAATTTGCTCTTATAAACCTCAGTAACCTCATCTGTCTTGTTTCCTACACTGCTACTCACTCATTGTTAGTTAAAGTAGATAGCTAACAGGTTTGCTAGTTATTCTCCTGCCTCAATATGTACACTTTTAGAATCCTATAGAGTTTCTTGGCTTGCCCATCCGGGGAAGGATGTAAACAGAGGTTTCCAGGTAGAAACGTTTTAAAGAGATAGAACATGTGAGAAACTACTTGGCTAAATTTTGTCTGCTGTCAACTTTTTAAAAATGGACTGTTTTAAATACGAGAAGTTGATCCTGTGTGAATCAGTTTGAAAAGAGACAGTGAGACATGTGTAGATGGTGTAGCGTGGTGTGTTAGAGTGGATTGGGGTAGAGTTGAAGGTAGCATAGTCTGGCTTGTGATACAGTATTTAAGGAGAACTTTGCCCTCTGTGAAACAGCCTCAGTGGGACATTTGACCTCAGAACCACCAAAGGAGAGCTGGCACATTTTCTGTTCAATCCCACAAGGCTCTGCAGCAAACCTCCTGCTGCCAGCTCAATCCTCCATGGGCCTGGACTGCTGCTCAGCTATTCTCTCATTCTCTCTCTCTCTCTCTCTCTCTCTCACATCAAATCAAAACTACATGAGATATATTTCACTGGAATATTATAAAATCAATCCAGCAAAATGAATGAATGATAATAATCTGGAAAATTTATACATGAACCTACATGTACTTCCATGTGCAGTGAAAATAATTATGTGAAAAATAAAACCACATGTACTGCCTAGGACAAATCACATGTGAAAATATATGAATCAGATGTAAGGAATAACGTGATATTTGAATCATGTGTAAATATCACGTGAAAATAAATTAATTGCATAAAACATTCACAAGTTAAAATAAATGAAAAAACAACCAAAAAAAAAAACCCCATGAGAATAAATGAATCATGCATAAAATAATGGCATGTGAATATAAATGAAACACATGTGGATAAACAACACATGCACTATACATATGTAAACAGTCCACATGTGAAGTGTGTAAAAACCACATGTGTAAAATTCACATGCGGATCATTCATTTTTCGCGTAGACTGGAAGACTACAGGCCATTTAGCAAGCTGAAAAAGACAAAATTAGGCTTCATATAAAATTACCTAATCAACTAGTTTCCCTTCATTTTGCTTTATGGCATTTGTGATGTAGACTGATGTGCTTTAATGCCGGATACACCTGGATATTAACATCTGTGGAAGCCGGTTGTACAGCTGTGAAGCTTGTTGATTAGCAAACTGCTCCTTGCCAAACACCTCATGTAACCTTTTGTTTGTTAGATGATAGATGATCAGATTACTGACAAAACTTCTGGTAGTAATTTCATTTCATTGTGATGTCTGATTGTTTGCTGTGTTGTGCTACCAGTGCTACAGGTTAAAACTCAGTCCTCAGCGGTATTACAATTATTCCTCAAAGGAATTCCAATATATCAGCATATAATTACACAAAATCTGACTATTCACCATTAATTAATAGTTTAGTTCACCAGGAATTGAACTATGTCAGCTACATTATTATTTATTAAACATTAAACCTACACTGCTGTATGAGATTATATTCTTTAAGTGCTCAGTTATTTTCCTCAGAAGGCCTGAAGCAGTAATAAATGTGTCCACATTCTACATGCTACTTGTGCTTTTTTTTTTGTATACACATCACATATACTAGTGTCACACTTTATTCATCACAGCGCTGATGAATGCTCAATTCTGATTGTTCAGGAGGTCTTGATTATTATTATTATTATTATTTTTATAACAGCAGCTATGACAATGGCTATAATTCAAATTACATGTTTATAATAATGCTCTCTTTAATGCGCTCATCATTCACAAGGACTTGTATGACCAACACTCCACATAATCTCAGACATAAAAAAAAAAAAAAAAAGTTTTTTAATGAAATAGAAAAAAAATATAATGTTTGATATGGTGAAGTTTTCTGTGTGGTGTTTATCTAACATTTATGGAAGGAGTCTCCAGTGTC
The DNA here is from genome assembly GCA_023630585.1 of Cranoglanis bouderius. Lineage (NCBI taxonomy): Eukaryota > Metazoa > Chordata > Actinopteri > Siluriformes > Cranoglanididae > Cranoglanis > Cranoglanis bouderius. The sequence goes on from CM042555.1 coordinate 8,662,200, forward strand.
AGTGCTATGTAACCATTATGTAAAGTCTTCAGGACTTGTTTCTGGTCAAATGACAAGCTTTATTTGTGTGTCTTGATAACTTCAAGAGAAAGAGAAAAGTATGACTTTTATATAAGGATGCCACTATATATTATATTTTATAGATAGATAGATAGATAGATAGATAGATAGATAGATAGATAGATAAAAGAATGCCTTTATATCTGTAATAAAGAATGTGAAAACACGAACCATTGTTTCATTATCGAATGATATTAATGCCATTCATTAATATATTAAAAAGTGGAATTGTTGGCAAACTGCTGTGGTATAAAAGGAATAAACTACTTTGACACATGCCATCTGAACATATTCACTTTCACATGGTAACAGTAACTCTGCTTGATTATTTAACTATAACAGCATGCCCTGTTGTGTTTTTTATTCCTTATATACATACATATATATATATATATATATATATATATATATATATATATATATATATATATATATATATATATATATATATATATATATATATATATATACACATACAGGTGCATCTCAATAAATTAGAATGTCGTGGAAAAGTTCATTTATTTCAGTAATTCAACTCAAATTGTGAAACTCGTGTATTAAATAAATTCAATGCCACAGACTGAAGTAGTTTAAGTCTTTGGTTCTTTTAATTGTGATGATTTTGGCTCACATTTAACAAAAACCCACCAATTCACTATCTCAACAAATTAGAATACTTCATAAGACCAATAAAAAAAACATTTTTAGTGAATTGTTGGCCTTCTGGAAAGTACGTTCATTTACTGTACATGTACTCAATACTTGGTAGGGGCTCCTTTTGCTTTAATTACTGCCTCAATTCGGCGTGGCATGGAGGTGATCAGCTTGTGGCACTGCTGAGGTGGTATGGAAGCCCAGGTTTCTTTGACAGTGGCCTTCAGCTCATCTGCATTTTTTGGTCTCTTGTTTCTCATTTTCCTCTTGACAATACCCCATAGATTCTCTATGGGGTTCAGGTGTGGTGAGTTTGCTGGCCAGTCAAGCACACCAACACCATGGTCATTTAACCAACTTTTGGTGCTTTTGGCAGTGTGGGCAGGTGCCAAATCCTGCTGGAAAATGAAATCAGCATCTTCAAAATGCTGGTCAGCTGAAGGAAGCATGAAGTGCTCCAAAATGTCTTGGTAAACGGGTGCAGTGACTTTGGTTTTCAAAAAACACAATGGACCAACACCAGCAGATGACATTGCACCCCAAATCATCACAGACTGTGGAAACTGAACACTGGACTTCAAGCAACTTGGGCTATGAGCTTCTCCACCCTTCCTCCAGACTCTAGGACCTTGGTTTCCAAATGAAATACAAAACTTGCTCCCATCTGAAAAGAGGATATTGGACCACTGGTCAACAGTCCAGTTCTTCTTCTCGTTAGCCCAGGTAAGACGCCTCTGACATTGTCTGTGGTTCAGGAGTGGCTTAACAAGAGGAATACGACAACTGTAGCCAAATTCCTTGGCACGTGTGTGTGTGGTGGCTCTTGATGCCTTGACCCCAGCCTCAGTCCATTCCTTGTGAAGTTCACTCAAATTCTTGAATTGATTTTGCTTGACAATCCTCATAAGGCTGCGGTTCTCTCGGTTGGTTGTGCATCTTTTTCTTCCACAATTTTTCCTTCCACTCAACTTTCTGTTAACATGCTTGGATACAGCACTCTGTGAACAGCCAGCTTCTTTGGCAATGAATGTTTGTGGCTTACCTAGTGAACCAAACTGAGAGACCATTTTGAAGGCTCAGGAAACCTTTGTGGGTGTTTTGAGTTGATTAGCTGATTGGCATGTCACCATATTCTAATTTGTTGAGATAGTGAATTGGTGGGTTTTTGTTAAATGTGAGCCAAAATCATCACAATTAAAAGAACCAAAGACTTAAACTACTTCAGTCTGTGGCATTGAATTTATTTAATACACAAGTTTCACAATTTGAGTTGAATTACTGAAATAAATGAACTTTTCCACGACATTCTAATTTATTGAGATGCACCTGTATATATATAAAATATAACAATCACAGTTGCAATCAAAATTATTCAACCCCCATTGCAAATCAGGTTTATTGTCAAACTTAGCAGACTTTCAGCTTTTTGCTATAAACAAATCAAACAAAAGCAATTGAAATAGTTCAACACAACGAGTGCTTCAAGTGGTTTCCCTAAATTCAACTGACTTCAATTCAAATGACTTCACCAGTCTCAAAATTATTCAACCCCCTGAATAGAATCCCTCATAACAGCACAAGTATGCAAAACAGGTGTTGTCTCAAGCAAGCAAAGCTTCACTAGTTGCACCAGGTGTGCTTGAGCTGGAACACCTGAAATACCTGAACTGGCTAGGGGCAGAAGATACATGAAATACCTGGACGGGGCAGAAAAAGGAAGCTATCAATGGCTGCAACCAGATTTCTGAGAAGGCAGGTTGTGAAAAACCCTCGAGTAACTGCAAAAGACCTGCAGCAAGACTTGGTGGCAACAGACACTGAGGTTTCAGTGAGCACAGTATGGTGCATAATAAATGCAGAAGGTTTCCATGCCAACTCCAAGATGTACACCACTACTGACCCATAAGCGAAAGCGCTGCCAGAAGCTGGTGTCTGGCTATGCATCTCATCTGTATATGTCTCTCTCTCAAAGTCTGTAAATTTTGACAAGAAACCTGATTTGCAATGGGGGTTGAATAATTTTGATTGCAGCTGTACTCCATTTCACAAGATCCTTAGCCAGCTAACAAACTACAGACCATATCACCTGATTTGTCACATGACCCATATCCTGTTCACAGTAACTAATCATTACCAAATTACTAATCACGCACATCTGTTTAGAATCACACTAATCCCTTTAATTAACCCGGACATTGTCCTGTTCAATACGGAAGTCCTGCTTTCTGGCAAAGGCTTTAGTTTTGATTGATTCTGGTTTTGACTTAGTTCTGTACAGTTTACAGGTTTGCCATAGCCTAGTGTATTGTCTTTGCTGACCGCCTGACCTTCCCTGCTTTTCACTTTGAGTTTGGTGAAATGATCTGGATTGTCTGCATTTTAATAAACCAGTGCTTGCATCCAAAACTTGTGATTTCTGGACAAAAAATACATGTTGATGTTGATCCCTGATGATAATATTAAATAATTCTACTACGTAATAGGCAAAAATAACAAAATATCAGTTTTACCCATACACCATGAAGCAGTAACAATACATGTCATACTTCATGCAATGTGTTATAGTGCAACGCTCCAAAGTCCTGCATATACTAAAATGAAAATTATGCCTATGCCTGATGTGCTACATACAGTAGCATGTGGCGCTCTGTTCTCTCCAGCAGTGGTGGTGACCGAGATAATGGGCTGAGGGAGGGCTGTGATTATGACAGGGGAGGGGCCAGGAAAACACTTCCTCTAGCAGCGACATTATTTTTATTATCACTGCCCATCAGAGGTCCTTGAGAAACATGTACTTTCAGCACAGGCAATCACTCATCTGGAGTCCCTGCTCATGGGGAGAGAGAGAGAGAGAGAGAGAGAGAGAGAGAGAGAGAGAGAGAGAGAGAGAGAGAGAGAGAGAGAGAGAGAGAGAGAGAATGAATATCGACTGATACCCTTCAGCAGTAAGAGGAAGTGGAGGAACGAGTCAGGCTCAGTGATGGAGACTAACATATGTGCAGGGATAAAGGGGAAAAAAAAAAGATTAGCTGTGAAGACAATTCCACAACGTTTGTACCCACCCTCCTCTTTAAAACCAGCCAGTCAAGCCAATTTATTAAAATCTATTACAATCCACAACACACATTTGTGAAACTACGTATACGAGCTTTGAACATGCATAAAAAAATGCTGAATGAAGCAGATGGCCTACATGATGGCTGCTTGTCTTCTTCTTAGTCATCTCAGAGACCATCTGAGAGCACTCAAGCCTCTCTCTCTCTCTCTCTCTTCTCTGGCCCACTCCGTCACTCCCAGTGCTTAATGAACACATTGTGGTAAAGCACACAGCTCTCGTTTTCTCGCAGGTGATCATCAGCTCAGCACTGAATCGTCACAGCAACAGACACACTCTGATTGAGAGTGATGCTATTAGCGCCACTGATTTAACAGGTGTGGAAGTGGACAGGTGAAGAACGGGGGGAATATGTGCAGGAGAAATAGAAGAATATTCTGTTCGTTTGACATTAGGTTTAAGTGATATTTTTAGGATAAACAAAGGCATTTTTTTTAATCATTGCACTGCAGTGGAATGCTTAAAATGGAGCTCTAAACTGTAATGACATAATTAACATAAAATGAGGCCTGAAGATGTGTCATTATTGCTAAGGGCCTGATGTGAACCGTGCTCTATATAATGATGTGGGCTCTCAGTGTGATGGGTATCAGCGAGCTCGGTGCCAGTTGAAGCCCTGCTGGAGGTCAGTGTGATTGTTAATCTGATCCTGATCCCAGACCTGCCTGTCTCTTTCACACCAGACAGCTTATTGTCATGATCTTGATGGCCATGACAACCCTTAACCTCCCTTCTCGCTCTCTCTTGCTCTCTCTCTCTCTCTCGCTCTCTCTACCTCAGGATAGTCTCATCACTCTAAGGGGAGAGTCGTCTCTCACACACACCTGATGGTCGACAGGCCTGCACTTCCTGTGGGTCTGATAATCAACGTGCTGTCAAGGCTGTCAATATGCAACAGACAGAGAGGGGACCAGGGATATCATACATACACACACACAGAGCAAGAGAGAGAGAGAGACATATGCTGATGGATACACACTCTGATACAAAATTAACAGACTGAGAGACCTTATATCACACAGGCCTGTCCACACACCACACACACAGGGTGAGAATCTGCCGTGGATGTCAGGATGGGTGAGACTGAGCTCTTTTTGTTCTTGATGAGTGCTGCAGGCTTTATTAATTAGGTTTAATGTTGATGAATGCAGGAACTGTCATCTCCTCCAGCACACTGAAGCTGTGTGAATGAGTGAAGGCAGCTTTAAACAGGAAGCTGAGGAATGCCACTTCAGCCATCTACTGTACATTCACTGAGCACATCACAGCTCATCAGTCTTTAATGGCCAAGTTGCATGAGTTAGGCCAACAGAGAAATAGTCTCAGACTCAGATGCTCTAGATACAGACTCTCTGATGGATATTATGCACATATAGTAACACTTCACAATCCCAAATTTTGTCTTTATTACATTTTTACTAATGTTGTTAAATGTTTACTTTTAGCTTAGGGGGCACAGCAGCGAATCCATTTACATTACATTTATAGCATTTGGCAGATGCCCTTATCCAGATTGACTTACATCTTATTTCATTTATACATCTGAGCAATTGAGGGTTAAGGGCCTTGCTCAAGGGCCCAACAGTGGCTGCTTGGTGGGGCTGGGATTTGAACTCACGACCTTCCGATCAATAGTCCAACACCTTAACCACTGAGCTACAACTACCCACCTCTGCCCTGTGTGCATGTTCTCCCTCTGCTTCGGGGGTTTCCTCCGGTTACTCTGGTTTCATTCCCCAGGCCAAAGACATACGTTGTAGGGTGATTGGCATTTCCAAATTGTCCATAATGTGTGGATGGGTGTGTGATTGTGCCCTGCGATGGGTTTGCACCTCATCCAAGGTGTCCACCGCCTTGTGCCCCGAGTTCCTTGTGACAGGCTCCGGGTTCCCTATGACCCCCTGTAGTATAAATGTATGGATGGATGGATTTTAGCTTAATTTCTTACCATACATTCAAGTAAAATCTGTCATATTGAAGACTGAATCTCAGATGCCATTTTATTCCCTATACGGTATAAGATGCTGGGGTACTAGTACCCATTTAGTGCACTATACATCTTGAAGAAAGCTATTTGAGGTTCAAGTATATTATTGCCTTTTTTAACTCTTATAACATATTTATTCTTATAACTTATTCAACATCATTATTTTCCATCTTTTTTGTTCCCCACAAAATCATCAGTCTGGAGGAGCTAGGGCTTTGCATACATGCTTTTCCTCCCAGTGCTCTGGTTTCATGGCTACTCTTCTGAATCAATTGAAAAATAAATACCATTTTCTATTTCAAATATGCATTTTGATTATATGATTATGATGTGTCAGAAATTCTCTCTGGAAGGGATCCAGTGATTTGATATTTCTTTTCATACTCTCGTATGCCGGATGTGAGTTGGTAACACTGAAATGTCTATATGTTCCCCTACTGTTGTTCACAGGATCGGTTCTCTCTGCTCCAGTCCTTCAACTCTTATTGGTCCTGTCATTTGGCATGTTTCTGCACCACCTCATAACCGCTGGCATTGCTATGTAACTGTACTTACTTTGCTCAGTACATCAGGAGCCTCTGGGGCACTACAGAACGAAGATAGTGGCACTGCTACCTGGTCTCATTTATCCTGGTCAGGGTTGTGGTCGAACTGGAGCCTATCCTGGAAACACAGAGAGGTGTTTAGGATACACCTAAACATCCATACAGTTTATCCATACAGTTTAGGATACATCCTGAATAGAATACCAATCCATCGCAGACAATGGCACCATCCAGACACACATTCACATACTCATTCACACCTAGGGGAAACTTGGAGGAGTCACTTCACCTACTAGCATGTTTTTGGAAGGTAGGAAAAAAACTGGAGAACCAGGAGGAAACCTACACAGACACAGGGAAAACCGGAAAACTCCACACAGACAGTAACCTGAACTAGGGACTGTGGAGCTGTGAGGGGGCAACACTACCCTCTGAGCCCAGTGCAGAGTCTGAAACCTCACATGCTTGCTCATAACTACAGTATGTGTGGCTCAAACACTGTCAAAAGATTTCCAACTGAATATAAATGAATATTTTAAGATTTTTACACACAAACAGAAGTTTGAGTTTGTGGACGTGCACTAATAAGACATTTGGTTTGGCAGACATGCTATTGGATAAAAGTTGGGCTTATGAGCAGATTAAATGCATGTATCCGTCCCTGGAGATTATGATGTTAGGTAATGGCTGGAATTTTGCCATCTTTATATCTTCTAGGGAAAGCATTTCCACTTACTTTTATCCCTCTGATTCTCTTTTTTTTCCTCTGTGCAGCATGTATTCCACCTCCATCTCATTACCTCTACTCAGGATTATACATCTTTAACGATAGAGGCATATTGAATATTTGTGCTTTTGTGTGTGTGTGTGTGTGTGTGTGTGTGTGTGTGTGTGTGTGTGTGGGGGTGGGTGGGTGTGTGTGTGTGTGTGTGTGTGTGTGTGTGTGTGTGTGTGAGTGCGCACGTGTGGGTAAGAGACAGAGAAGCTGGGCCTGTTCAGCCACTGACCCTGAATCCGTTAAGGAAACAAACTGACAGCAACTATAATGAGAATAAATGAAATAATTGGGAATCATCAACCAATACATACACCTCTCTCCTTCTCTCTCTCTCCCTCTCTCTCTCATTTCCTTCTCTCCTCACATGCTCACGCAGCCCCATCAATGAAAAATTAGGCATAATTAGAGCTATAGTCGAAGGGGCCCAGCGTGGAGAGCTTTATGTGTAGTACTAGCTTATAAGAATTACATATTTATGAAAATACTCTAGGAAAAGCAGTTGAAATAATTGGCTATCAGGTGGGTTTTATAAAAGGCAGAAAGACTGCTGATATGTGACAGACGATTCACAAATTCCTACAAATAATGAGGGTTTTCATCTCTCTCTCTTTCTCTCTCTCTCTCTCTCTCTCTCTCTCTCTCTCTCTCGCTTTCTTTCTTTATACTCAAGAATGACAGTATATATAATCAGGGAACAGTATTAAATATTACAGCAGTAAAATAGAGACTCTATACCTGATGCATCCTTTCTGTTTGGGACACATCCTCTTCACATTTGAAATACGTCTGCATCATTCTTGTGTGTGCTTAGTTTTTCTTTGAATGAAATGAACAGTTGATTTCATCAGCTTAGAGAAGAAACTTGTCACAAATCACATCAATAAAACTGACTCTCTACACACACAAAAGCAAATACATATAACACATACAGGTGCATCTCAACAAATTAGAATATGGTGACATGCCAATCAGCTAATCAACTCAAAACACCTGCAAAGGTTTCCTGAGCCTTCAAAATGGTCTCTCAGTTTGGTTCACTAGGTAAATCACAAACATTCACTGCCAAATTAGCTGGCTGTTCACAGAGTGCTGTATCCAAGCATGTTAACAGAAAGTTGAGTGGAAGGAAAAAGTGTGGAAGAAAAAGATGCACAACCAACCGAGAGAACCGCAGCCTTATGAGGATTGTCAAGCAAAATCGATTCAAGAATTTGAGTGAACGTCACAAGCAATGGACTGAGGCTGGGGTCAAGGCATCAAGAGCCACCACACACAGACGTGTCAGGAATTTGGCTACAGTTGTCGTATTCCTCTTGTTAAGCCACTCCTGAACCACAGACAACGTCAGAGGCGTCTTACCTGGGCTAAGGAGAAGAAGAACTGGACTGTTGCCCAGTGGTCCAAAGTCCTCTTTTCAGATGAGAGCAAGTTTTGTATTTCATTTGGAAACCAAGGTCCTAGAGTCTGGAGGAAGGGTGGAGAAGCTCATAGCCCAAGTTGCTTGAAGTCCAGTGTTAAGTTTCCACAGTCTGTGATGATTTGGGGTGCAATGTCATCTGCTGGTGTTGGTCCATTGTGTTTTTTGAAAACCAAAGTCACTGCACCCGTTTACCAAGAAATTTTGGAGCACTTCATGCTTCCTTCTGCTGACCAGCTTTTAGAAGATGCTGATTTCATTTTCCAGCAGGATTTGGCACCTGCCCACACTGCCAAAAGCACCAAAAGTTGGTTAAAAGACCATGGTGTTGGTGTGCTTGACTGGCCAGCAAACTCACCACACCTGAACCCCATAGATTCTCTATGGGGTATTGTCAAGAGGAAAATGAGAAACAAGAGACCAAAAAATGCAGATGAGCTGAAGGCCACTGTCAAAGAAACCTGGGCTTCCATACCACCTCAGCAGTGCCACAAACTGATCACCTCCATGCCACGCCGAATTGAGGCAGTAATTAAAGCAAAAGGAGCCCCTACCAAGTATTGAGTACATGTACAGTAAATGAACATACTTTCCAGAAGGCCAACAATTCACTAAAAATGTTTTTTTTATTGGTCTTATAAAGTATTCTAATTTGTTGAGATAGTGAATTGGTGGGTTTTTGTTAAATGTGAGCCAAAATCATCACAATTAAAAGAACAAAGACTTAAACTACTTCAGTCTGTGTGCATTGAATTTATTTAATACACAAGTTTCACAATTTGAGTTGAATTACTGAAATAAATGAACTTTTCCACGACATTCTAATTTATTGAGATGCACCTGTACATGCTGTCACATCATGCTGTGACTAAAATTACTAAAGACTAAACTGATGTTAACAGTGTAATTAACAATGCATTTATAATTAAAGCCACAAACACAAATTATTTTATGGTGATTCCATTAATAGCTGCTTTAAATGACATGATCAAAGCTCAAGTGTGAAAATGATTTAAATTACAATTAAATTCTGATATTAATTGCAGTTTCAAGTCACAGTGTATTCCCTATTCAAAGTAAAAAGTGTGTCCTTGTTATACACTAGAGACGGCCCTACACACTTGCGGGTTTAACATTCGCGTATTTGATTATTTATGAGTTTGCCATCAATAATTAAATTGAATTTTTTGGGGGAGTTTTGCAAAGTTTAGTAAGTCATAAATGAATAAAATATATGTATTATTAATCTACATATCATTTACAACCATAAATATATACACAAATATATTTTATAAGTTACATTTTATAAAAAGTTTCAGTGCGCTAAAGAACTGCGGACTATGCACTCTGTCTGGGGATGCCACGCTCTTTGTATCGGTACTAGCCAGCCTCACTCATCTGTTTTGTCTCTCAGTGTGCTGTGTATCTTGCGTTTCTCTCAACTTGCATCTTTAAAGTGCAATATAATATCGACTGTAATCATGGGTCCAAAGCGTAGTGCTTCTGTTGCTGCTGAAAGTGCTCCCAAGAGGCAAAACAAAGTGAAGACCTTACAAGAAAAGGTCGAATTATAATTATTATTATACAGTGAAGTCAGCTGCTGCAGTTCCGCTGTTGTAGTACAGCGTATTTTGTATAGTAAGTGTATTTACTTTTTTTTTTGTTTGTTTGTTAAATAAAGGGCCTAGAGATATTCGTGATTTTTCCACATTCGTAGGGGGCTGACTGAATATAGCCACATGTATGTGAACACCTGTCCAATCACACCCATAACATCCCATTCCAGATTTAGTCCCCTTTGCTGTTATAATACCCTCCAGTCTTTTCTGAAGTTTTTTTCCACTAAGTTTTTAAATGTGGCTGTGAGGATTTGCCCATTCAGCCACAAGAGCATTAATGAGGTCAGGCATTGATTTTGGGTGAGGAGATCTGGGGTGCAGTCAGCATTCTAATTCATCCCAAAGGTGTTCAGTGGGGTTGAGGTCAGGGATCTGTGAAGTCCACTCAAGTTCTTCCACACCAACCTTGGAAAACCATGTATTTATAAAACTCACTTTGTGCACTGGGGCACTGTCATGCTGGAACAGGTTTGGGCCTTTTAGTTCAAGTGAAGGGAAATCTACAGCAAATACTTTCAAGATAAGCCTGTGCTTCCAACTTTGTGGTAACAGTTTGGGGAAGGTCCGATGTCCACATACATTTGACCATATAGAATAAGTGTCTCATGTACAGTAACACCAACAACTTTTAGGAGTAGCATCAGTTTGTCAGCATCTGTTTTTCCCACAGCAATGTCAGTGCCACTTTTTGGCATTTGCTGTTGTATTCCTAAAAGAAACTTCATGACAAACTGACTGGTGCCTTTGGGCAGGTAAAGCACAGAGCTCAAACAAAGCAAGCTGCTGATCATGCTCACATTTAATCAGCATTAAGTACCAAGTACCAATGCTGGAAACACAATCTGCCACAAAAAAAATGTTCAGCTAACTTTGTGATTACTTCTGCATCTGTATTAAAGTAGTTCTATTGTCTTCGACCAGAAAAGAATGTAGTAGTTTGGCAGTGGTGGCTCAGTGGTTAAGGCATTACATTACACTTTTGTGGAATCAAGCACAACAGCACTGCCATTGGTTGCAAGAATACTACACAGAATGGTATGAAGAAGTGAGGCTAATTTCTTTCTAGCCCAGACTGTAGATTCAGTGACTAACATGTCAGCTGATTACACGGAGTGAAACCTAGATTTGGTCTTCATTTGGGCTGATATATTTCAGGCTGCTGAATATTTCAGCAGTGAATGAGAAGGCGCATGTGAAATATAGTCACTGGTGTAATGAAAGCAAATTTTTTATTTTTTATTTTTTAAAAGGATTTAAGGATTATTTACTCTATCATCTATTTCCCCCCCAAAATGCATTTGGCAGGGAAACTAAAAGTAGATAGAGCATCCCATCAAAGTGCAAATTACACTAAAGGCCAGATGACAGAACCATAAGGTTAGTTTGGTATTTGGAGGAAACATCTGCCTTATAGAGTGTGTTTCATTCATATTTTGCCCTACATCATTAGTATTATGCTATCAATAAGACCTTAATAAATTTGTTGCTAAGCTATCTATTTATAGATAATAGATTTTAGCCCTCCATCTACCACAATCAGGCATCAGTAGATTGCAGGTTTGACACAGGAAACTGGCGACATCAGCGACTTGGGGTGGAGGTCATTTCATCACCATGACAACTTCGGCAACAACTTATTTTCAGCTCCACCAATTAAAATATACAGTGAATTATGAACAGTGCTGAAAGTGTTGGTAAAAAAAAAAAAATAAAATACTAAAAAAAAAAATAGTGTCATGAAATTGGGAAGGACACATTTATAAACAAAACAAAACAGGCAAAACCAGGAAATAGTATGAAGGCAAGTTAGAAACCATAGAACCCAATTACACTAAACTAATGAAGGGAAAACAAGAGACAGGTATCCACGATATGGTAGTTAAGCAAGGATAGGATGAAGAGAGAGACCAAAACAGAAACCAAATCGTGTTGCATGTAATCATTTTCTATAACATCTCTGTGCTGTGGGTTGACATTGGAACATTCAAATTTGGATACATTTTCAAACCCAGAAGTTAAACTTGTAAGAACCTTTCGCAGTTACTATATCTATGCAGTTCTGTAGTAAATTCACACATCTGACTACATGATGGTTTAGCTCTTAAATGGTGAAAATGAGTCAATTCTTTAAAAGGTTTACTGCACAGAGACAGACACTAATCCAAGTTAATCCCGATTTAATTTCCATGGCTACTAATACAACGGTCATTGTGTAATGGTAAAGCATGTAGGTTTTGGGAAACTGGGCCAATCACTTTTTATAAAACATGAATTATTATTTTTCCATTTACAGGAAATGTAGAGCTTGAATGATTATAGTGTAAATGATAACGAGGGATTAATAAGCAGCTCTTTTCAACAGGAGAAAGCACAAATACACTCCACCTGACCCCACTGTTATTCTGGGGACTAATTTGGTCCATGGGAAGCAGATGCATATATACTGTATGCTCTTGGATCTCTCTCTCTCTCTCTCTCTCTCTCTCTCTCTCTCTCTCTCTCTCTCTCTCTAAGGGCCCCTTATCTTTGGGATACATCCTGTCTAGGCCTGCAGAATGTGTGTTGTTTAGGAGAGCAAAATGAGCATTTTTTTGACCCTACACCCCCCCCCCTCCACACCCACCCACACCCCATCAGTGTTAATTAAAGCGGGAGCACGCGTGCGACTCCACTTCAGTCTGGGAGTGCAGCAGGCTAATTAACCTCGCCTGTCCCTCAGCCCCACAACTGCCATTATGGCTTTAATATGCCAAATTAGAAACTGATTTTGAACTGCCTCTGCCCTGAAGAGAGATATTGATCCCACCTCTCTCTCTCTCTCCCTCTCGTTCTCTCTCTCTATCTCTCTTTTACTCCGTCTGGCCGAGCCAGTCCTGGTTTGCCTACGTCCCACTGGGTCTTGTGGTTCAGTTCTATTGCTTGAATTAGTTATCCGATTGGTTCCTTTGATTAATGATAGGACCCTCTGCTTCATTACACATGACAACATGGTCGGAATAATCAGAGGGCGAGACGGTCACAATCATCCGAACGCACACCCACACAAACACCCACACTCACACAGCAATGCAGATACACACAATCCCTCAGCCAGTGGCCCCTGAAGTTAATTTCTAAAATTATTTAACATATAGCTAGTCATAATTTATGTGGATGACACATTTCTCGATCATGAGCAGTTGTAGAGTGCCACAAACGGATGGCGAAACAAGGTAGACTAGATGTGTGGATCAATGTGTGGAACCCCAGGGAGTATCAACAGTGTAATCAAGATGCAGGATTTGACCCTGCACACATTCCCACTTGTCATTGAAGGCAAGGAAAAAGTGGTGCTCTTCTTTGGAGCAGGAGAGCACTGTAACTGCTCCAAAATAAATAAATAAACACACACACACACACACACACACACACACACACACACACACACACACACACACACACACACACACACACACACACTCCCCAAATGTTCACATCATCTACTTCTCTCATGTTTATATTTTTAAATTTATGGACAGGTGGCCTTCATATCATTTGGCAGCATCTTTCAGCAGCTCCTTCTGTTTCTCCTTTTATGACATTTTTCTATGTATAATTATCTGGCCACATGGGCAGAGCTACTTTGCTTTGTTATTTGGATAGACATGCATTGTGTGTGTGTGTGTGTGTGTGTGTGTGTGTGTGTGTGTGTGTGTGTGTGTGCGTGTGCGCGTGTCCGCGCTCATGAAGTAATAATGCAATTAATTAAACACAGCTAATTCAATCTGTACTTATTGAGTATTAAGACAGAGGTTAATTCTTATATCTCACCACGGTGTTTCAAATTACAGACAATTAGTCTTGTGAAGCTTTATTGTGAGTATCATTTTAAAACCTTGGATTTCTTTGCCAGTGCTCACTAACAGAAGCATAGCAAATACATTTACAAACATAGTCAGTTATTTCTTTTTAAATGGTAATCAGTAATTGAAGTCAGATTGTGAGTTGGAATACCAATTCATTGTATTATAAAACAAGATTTTAATCTGTAGTACCTGGTACTAAATGTGAACATGTCAGTCAATCTTGTGATTGTTATGTTTCTGCACAGTTTCTTGACAGGCTGTCTCTCATCTGTGGGAAGCCATTCAAATATGGACTCTCAAAAAAAATAAATAAAATAAAAATAAAAATAAAAAAGCATGAAATTTACTATTTTGCAATTTTGCATTGAATAAAAAGTTAACAATATGGAAACAAGTCATTACTTATTATTTTGTATTCTGGGAAACATATGTATATCAGTGGTGTAATGTAACGAAGTAATAATACTTCATTACAGTACTTAAGTATTTTTTGGGAGAATCTGTACTGTACTTGAGTTTTTATATTTCTGTCAACTTTCACTTTTACTCCACTACATAAATAAAATGTACACTTTTACTCCGATACATTTCCCCGAAGCTTCTTCGTTACTACAAAATAAAATCGGAAGAACACAGACCGCAAGCAAGCAAATTTAACGAATCTAGACGGGCTTTGGAAAAACCGAGAGAGTGAGTGACAGACGTGGTGAGAGAGTGACAGTGTGCGTCCTGATTGGTCTCTCTTTGTGCTAACTAACCTATCAGTTTTCTCAGTAGGCGGGCTTTACAGTTGACCTCTCTCGCTCCAGTTCATCCATCAGTTCGGTTCAGTTTAGTGTCTGCAGCGCCATGGCAGAGTGTCCGAATAAAAAAAGGCAGACGGTCAGCCATATGGTGAATTGTTTACTCTGAAAGTTTTGCAATTTGGCAAATTGAATGTCATGTTGCCCCTGACAAAGCTGCTAGAGACTGAGCTCTTGTTTCTTTCAAGAGCTTCAGTTTGAAGACTTTATTTTGTAGGCTCCATTTTTAAGGTGGTGTACATGCTTAAAAAGAATAAACTTTTTGTATTAACAACATTTACTTGTACTTTTACTTTCAATACTTAAGTACATTTAATATAAAAAAATACTTTTCATACTTAAGTGCAATAAATATCAGATGCTTTTAGACTTTTACTCAAGTAATATTCTAAAAGGTGACTAACTTCTACCGAAGTCATTTTCTGTTAACATATCTGTACTTTTACTCAAGTGTGACTTTCAGGTACTTCATCCACCTCTGTGTATATGTACAAAATATGTAAATAGATTATGTACCTTCTGAAGGGCAGTTCTAAATGAAAAATTAAAAGATATTTAAACAAAATAACAATTTACACTAATTATCCTGTTCAAAAGTTTACATCCCCCTGGCTCTTAATGTACTGTGTTGTGTAACAACACACAGTATTAAGTATCAAGTGTATGTAAACTTTTGAACAGGTTAATTTGTGTAAATTCAGTTATTATTGTGTCTTGTGGACTACATGTAAACATCTATTATGTGAAATACCTTATTCAGGGCAGTACTAAATAAACAAAATGCAATTTTATGATCCATCTTTTTTATTATTATTAACATTTAGCAGATTCTGCAAGGTGTATGTAAACTTATGACCTCAACTGTATATGTTATTCGGATTACTGATATATTTAAAGTCTGGGTTATTCAGCCACAGTTATTTTTCTTGGGAATCAGTACAGAGCATCTATCAAAGATGAGGACTAAGTTTAGGGACTCGTAACTCAAGTCAGACTTGAACTTGATTGACTTGTGACTGAAGAAAACGAACAAAAACCTAAAACAATCAGATCACAGTAAATGAGCTCTTACACACACAGATTTGTCTGTCAGTTCTGTGGCTGTCATGTGTACTAATTTATTGCAGTGCTATTCACATGATGTTTGCAGCGATAAAGTCGAGAGAGAAAAGTGTGAAGTGTGGAACAGTGTTTTCAGAAAAGGTGAATTAAAAAAAGAGGTATGCTTGGTAGCAGGAGATTAAAAAAGTAACTAAAATGTACAATTTCTAAAACATATCCTCCTACCATAGGTTATTCGAAATCTAACATTAATACAGCTACTGAAGTGTTGGTTATTGTCACTCAGTTCTTAGTAAGTTCTTAATAATCAAGATGATTAAAATTACCTAATGTTTAAGATTTTACATACTTAATTAACAATGTTTCATCATTATTGCACTATTGACATTCACAATAAACCATATCCATCTTAAACCATAGAAAATATCCATCAGTTTAATCTGATGAAGAAAATTATAAAGGGAACATTTATGCAGTTTCATTAGGCAGAGTATATTGTTTTCATGGTTAAAGTCAACCCTGCTATAACAGGAGAAGTTGTCCTAGACCCAGTTTTGTGGAATTTCTAAGGCAGCAAGTTTTTATGTTTCCAACACTTGGATGTGGATAAGTGTCATTTTGTTACATTTATAGTGTTTTTACTCCTTGGAGTAATACAATATAATACAGTGTTTTGCCTAGAAATAATATAGCGTGTTTCACGTGCAATAAACACATGTCGCTAAAGGCAACAAGCTTTATACCAAATAGTAAATTTTCTAATAAGCCTTAAAAGTCTTATAAGTCTTAACTGAGGAGAAAAAATATCTAATTGGAACTAATATTATTATTCAAATCACATCCAACATTAGCTTCATAGCTCCAGTATCTAAATGAAGAAGCAAACACGTGACATGTCTTGGCTGATCATTTAGAGAAAGGGGGCAATTAGGTAAATTAGAATTTTTAACCAAACTATTGCTTTAAGGCTAAAATTTGGACTTCAGTTGGATTAGTGAATCATTATGTGATTTACTAAATAATATCATTATTCCCAAATGTTGGACCCAATTTACCAAATATGCAACCCTTATCTTACATGATAATGAAACAGCATGTATATAGGACGAGTGTACAGTATATACTTAAATGCACCAAAAAAGAGGTAAGAATGAGAGTATATAGATAGAGAAAAAAGGTTAAAGAAAAGCAAAGCTAAGTGACACTGCCAAGTCCAAGAGAGGAAGGATTAAGATATTATTTTTAATAATGTTTACAAGTGTCTCCAGGCCTTTTGGAGTGAGTGAATAATGGCAGCCTTGGACGCATATGGCAGCGCTACTTTTCACCAGTGACGCTGTCCTCATCCTCTCTCTGATAGCAATCATTAGTTTTGGTTTTTAACCCTCTGCTCAAATGAAGACAGATGACAGAGAACAACCTTTAAATGCATACTGTAGATAGGACTAGTATGGGAAAGAGCTGTGCATGGGTGTGTACTTACTGTAATAATATATTATATATATATATATATATGCAAAGCTAAGCGACACTAAGTGACAGTATACCATTATGGTGCTATAGCAAGACATGGAAATCTGAAATGATGCCTTACTGTTGTACTATGCAGTACTATGTACTATTCAGTATGGATGATGACATCACAAAATCATGTCTAGGTGTTTCCCTTCTGAGAAAACATGTTTCAGAAAAATACACTTAAAACATTATTCTTTCCTATCATTTTCAACATTGAATCTACTTTTAAATTCATAATTTAAAAATGATCTAATTCTCCAATTTGTTGCACAGGGCTGTACTTTCAAAATGACCGCATCAGCCACTATCACAATATCATTAAAAAGAAGAAAGAATGAGAGGATTTACTTTTCTTCTTCACATGATCTTCAGGAAATTCTGATGATGAACCTTCTGTTGAACATGTGACTTGTAGAATATTACAAATATTCTACAAATAATTTTATAGGGGTGAATGTGTTCAGGTAACAGGGTTGAGTATGTACATTTCCATAACCTCATAACCTTTCAAATTGGTCATTTTTTGGTCATTAGTAAGAAATATGCCTTATCTATCAGTGTACAAGTTATCAAGCTCATCAGCCAGTCACTGGTGCTGACTTTGTGAGTATTGTAAAAGAAAGTATTAATAAGTATAGGAGTAGTATTAGTAATGTTCAGACTAAGCAGACTGAAGCTTTTGTTCATTTTGAAACAGGTCTAGTTATCTTCTAGTTATCTTAGTGCGAAATCACCAACATCTCTTTATACCAATACTATCCAGCTGTAATATTTGTTCTGAAACAAAACTAGTTAGCTAGGTTATGTAACTAGATAACTAGGTTATCTATCTATCTATCTATCTATCTATCTATCTATCTATCTATCTATCTATCTATCTATCTATCTATCTATCTATCTATCTATCTATCTATTCAGGGTTGAGAGTTTCCTTTTAGCATGATATACTGAAAAAAAGATTATTGGTTTTTAAAGTTTCATCCCAGCCCTAATTGTAATACAGACATGGCGTCTCCAACATACCAAATTTCATCACTCACCAGACAGCTAACGGTTAAAAAAACAGACTATTTAAAATAAACTCTAATTGTAGTGCATTCCCATGGGCAGTGAGGAAGTTGGATTTAGAGGAGGAAATAATCTCCAAGAAAGACAGTTGGCAAATTACAAATTGGTTGCAGGTTAGAGTATCAGTGAGGTACTTGGAAAGCTTGCATCTCATCAAACCATAAGCATGTGCATCTGGAGTTTGCTAAATATCATTGGACTTTTGATGGTCATGAAAGTAGCTAATCCCCAGCGTGACGTATGATGGGGTTACGTGATGTGAGGGAGTTTTGCTTCCAAAAGTGATTGGAACTTGGCATCATGGAGTGTCAACTGTTGAGATGTTTTCAAAATCCGTCTGGGTCAGGGTAAATCAGCAGGAAAATAACCCAAGTTATTCCTCTAAATCCACATAAAATAATTACTTGATCACTGAATAAAGATTTTGCACAGATCATGGTTCCTGATCAGACTTATGATGTAATCTGAAGAGGAGTATAAAGGTAAGGATCAAGGTCCAGACCTGCTTGGATCCGAAAGATCTGCAGGATGACTGAGCCTACAAAACTAAGTGGGCGAGTGCTCAATCTTAACATATAAAAGTCAAATCTTAACATGCAAAATAATCTTATAAAGTGTTAAGTCATGTTACAGAAAAGTGGGGGGGGCTTAGTGGTTAGTAGGTTTGCCCTGCACCTCCTGGATTGGGGGTTCCATTCCACCTTCATCCGGTGTGCATGTTCTCCCTGTGCTTCAGGGGCTTCCTCTGGGCACTATCTCTCATCAACAGTAAATTATGCTCCAAATATTGTAAAAAATGATTACTGCTCTCCCAAAGTAGGTGGAATTAATCACAAAATTGCAATCGCATTTTTAGTCAGAAAATAGTTTTTTTTTTCATGACAGAACATTTGCGCTGTCATTAAGATTGACTTGATTAAGAGTAAGAGAGGCTTTGAGCAACTGATATTTTAATAGTACATTCTTAAAGGGAGGGGGCAAATCAAATTGTGGAAAATCTGAGACTATAGGACATTAAAGGCAAAAAAAATGAACACACAAGAGACTGGAGGAAATCTTAAAGAGCCTGAAGGGCAGGATGGTGGAGACACGGTGTCTACACCCTAAAGACGGCTTAATAAAGTAGGAAATGTTTAACCGATGTGAGCGCTCCGTGAAAGGCCAGGTGCAGGAGCTCTGGCAGGACCACGCTCTCCTCCTCATTATTTTGAAAGGCTCTCAACATTCAACATTATTTATAAACCTATTAGTCTGATAAATCTCTTTTGGAAAACACAAAAAAAGTTCAAGGAATACAAGAGGGGGAAAAAATAGATAAAAATTGGATCATATCCTGTTTTTGCTCTTTGCTCACTACCGGAATGAGTTATGTGAAAATTAAAGCAGAAGGAGACCACCAGGAAGGTGTTCAGATGCTTCCTGTATTGCACCAAGTGTAATAATCTGGAAATGCCCTCGTGCCATTGAGCTAGTGCCAGCAGTCTGACCTCTTGCTCTCTAGTCATGTTGCCTGTGTAGGACACAATCTCTCAATATGTGCACTTCCCTCTACATAGCCCATCCATGAGTAATAGAGATCACTGGCTGAAGGTTGAACTGAAAGCAAAGAGCGTGTGTGTCTGTTTGCCTTCAGGGTTCGAGCAGCCATTGCAGCAGGAAAGGAAGACTGCCAACAAAACAAATCTGAGAGCAATAGTACCATGTCCTGATTATCTATTCAATCATTCGTAACCTATTTCCTGGGAAAACTGGAAGTGTCACCACTCAAGCTTAAATCATCCGCTCTCTAATCAACGCCAGTGTTCTGATGCCCCTCCGCTCTGCTTTCTGTCTCCTCCATCATGCTCACTCTCTCACTTTCTCTCAGTTGATTGGAGAGTCGGTTGATTCCGTGGTGAGCCATGCCAGATGTTGTCATGGCCAGAGTTCTCAGATATACAGCTGTGTTCTAACAGACATAATTAAAGTGAACCGTTAAGCTGAGATTGGGGCAGAGACATGGTTGTTTTTTTCCTGCTTTTCAAAGTCCTGTTCCAGAAAAGGCAAAAATATGTGCCCTCACTCAGCTGCTAACATAGTCATTTGTGATATACATTACTTTGACAACTTGGTAACTACAACTCCCATCTGAGTGCTAATTTTAGCATCTTTAGTTCTTAGTTCTTTCTTGGTACCAAACAACCATGTCTTAAAATTACTTTAATTTTTAGACATTATCACAGAAATGTAGACTGAGCAATATGGTGGTCTGAGATGCATGCTGTGATACATCTGTACATCTTAGTGCACTTTTCTGTAAGTATTATGGGATTATCTCCAGCACTGTTATATAACCAACTGGCTTAATACCTACTCATATGTCTGATGTTACACATTTTTTTTTGTTAAACAATTTGTGTGGACACTAAATAAAACTAATAAACTCACTTATTTGGATGACACTGCTATCATAAAATGCCATAGAGTCCAACATTGATGCACTTGAATGTCTCTTTTTATAACCAAACTTAAATATTATATGCAAAAAAAGTGTTTGTGTTCATAAGTTCATATGTGTTCAAGATTAATATTTAATAGTGCATTGCAAAAAAATTATATCTTAGCAAGTATAAATATATTGAATATAGGAAAATTCAACTAATATTTCTTTTCATTAAATTGTTTTAAACAAATAAAAAAAAAAATCAAATTCTATTACCTGCTGTCACAATACAGGATCAGACGCAGCTGCAGGTATTCAATGCGTTATTGGAAGTAGCAAACAAAACAGAGACGCAATCCAAGGGCAATGTCAAGATCAAGGCAAGGGTCAGGTTATGAACAAACAACATGGACTAGGGCAGGCAAGAGCAAGACAAGAATCCCAGAAAACCAATCAATAAACAATGGCCTGGTATCGACTGGTATAAAAACACAACGGATATACTTCACAGTGAGTGAGTGGCATAAGAGTTTGTCTCGGGTTACTTGACTGTAACCCTGTTTCCTGAAAAAGCGGGAACAAGATGCTGCGCATCAAGCGCTAATGGGAGAACATTCTTTGATCGACTGGTTGTGAAGCATGTGTGTCAAACACGCCAAGAATTGGCTTAAATAACCTCGGTGAGTTACGTCATTGATAATGTGCACCTGCAGATTATAAATAGACGTGAAACAGGCATACCTTCAGGTTACACTTTGTCTGAGAGACACCAGACACATCTGCAGTGCGGCATTGAGGCGCAGCATCTCGTTCCCACTTTTTCAGGGAACAGGGTTACAGACAAGTAACCCAAGACATTCCCTATCAAAAGCTACTCTCGATGCTGTGCATCAAATGCTAATGGGAACGAGAATACCAACGCCACCGCACTGGAAGTGTCTGAACCCCCAAGGCTGTGTAGTGTGTGTGCACAAACATTGAAGAAGGTCTCAGACATGCCTAAGGGATGTTGACTCAAGGACATGCGAGCCCGGAGTAGCATGGACATCCAAGCTATAGAATTTGACAAATGTATGCGGAGAGGACCACCCTGCTGCATCACATACTTGCTGCAAGGGGACACCTCTTGCCAAAGCCATAGAAGATGCAACCCCCCTGGTTGAATGGGCCCTGACTCCTAGCGGCGAAGCTTGACCACGCGACTCGTAGGCTAGGGCAATGGCATCCCTCACCCAATGAGACACAGTTTGCTTAGTGGCAGCCGCCCCCCGGATGCAGCCCCTATAGCATATGAAAAGCTGCTCCGACTTACGCCACTGGCTGGTGCGGTGGATGTAAATCTGAAGAGCACGTACTGGACACAGTAAGTGAAGTCTTTCCTGCTCCGTCGTCGTGAAAGGTGGAGGACAGCAGGCTTCAAGAATGATCGGATGTATGGTCGAGAATGGAACTTTTGGGAGATAATTAGGGTGAGGATGCAAGATAGCTTTGACCAGCCCAGGGGCAAAGTCTAGGCAGGACCGCGCGACTGACAGAGCCTGCAAATCCCCAATTCTCTTCAGAGAAGTAATAGCCATTAGAAAAACCATCTTTAGGGTCAGAAACCTGACAGGTGCTGACTCTAGTGGTTCGAAAGGGGTGCCGATCAGACCCTCAAGCTCTATAGCTAAGTCCCACGAAGGGACTGTCGCTCTAGTGGGCGGCCTCAACCACTTGGCTCCATGAATGAAGCGGGCAACTAAAGGGTGCTTTCCCACAGAAACCCCTTCAATCAGAGCATGGCAAGCTGAAATGGCAGCCACATAGACTCTGAGAGTACCAGGACATGTGCCTGAGGACAGTTTCCCTTGCAGGAACTCCAGCACTGAAACCACATGGCCGTGAACTGGGTCTACATGGTGTGCCATACACCAATTTTCGAAAATGTGCCATTTGAAGGCATAACTTCTTCTAGTGGAGGGGGCCCTGGCACTTAGAATAGTCTCTACTATGTCAGCTGGAAACCCAGGATCTCTTAGCTGGTCCTTCTCAGGGGCCAGACGTGAAGGTTCCAGAGCTCAGGACGGGGATGAAATATTGTCCCCTGTGCCTGAGATAGGAGATCTCTCCTGACCGGAATCGCCCATGGTGAGCCGTCGAGGAGGGATATTAGGGATATTAGCTAGACTGTTCAGGCGGCATGAACGCAGTCTGTCCTGGTGATTTATGTAAGAGACTACCGCCGTATTGTCCACCCGCACTAGAACATGGTAGCCTCTTAACTGCTGGAGGAAGTATTTCAGGGCCTGAAATAGAGCCATCATTTCAAGGCAATTGATGTGCCAGTCGAGAAGATGACTTCTCCAGATCCCTTGGGCTGGACAGCCATCCAAGACCGCACCCCAACACGTGAGGGAAGCATCTGTCATTAGCATCTTGTGACAACAACATGGACCTAGAGTAGGACCCAAAGTCAGAAGCCGGGGTCTGAACCACATAGAAAGGGTACGAAACCCCTGGCGCGTAACCCTTATTTGCCTCCGGGGATTGGCCCTTGGATGAAATCCCCTGGCTCTGAGCCACAACTGAAACGATCTCATGTGCAGGAGGCCCAAGGGTATCACCATGGATGCAGCTGCCATGAGACCTAGAAGCTTCTGAAAGTAATGAACAATAATTCTCTGGCCTAGCTTGATGTTCTTTAGGGCATTTATAATGGATTCGACACGTGCAGGAGAGAGCTGTACCTGCATCATGATCGAATCCCATACAACCCCCAAATACGTTGTCCTCTGAGCAGGAGAGAGAATGCTTTTCTCGGTGTTGAGTCTCAACCCCAGAGATTTGAGATGAGCTAGGATGACATCCCAATGTCGAAGCGCCAGCTCTTGAGACTGAGCCAGAATCAGCCAGTAGTCTATGTAATTTAAAATGCGGATGCCCTGGAGTTGCTGAGGAGCCAGTGCTGTATCCATGCATTTTGTGTATGTGCGAAGTGACAAAGCTAGGCCGAATGGAAGAACCTGATACTGGTAAGCTTCACCCCCAAAAGCGAACCTCAGGAACTTCCTGTGTTGTGGCAAGATTTCTACGTGAAAATATGCGCCTTGAGATCGATTGTGACGAACCAGTCCCCTGATTGGATCTGAGACACAATCATCTTGATCGTCAACATCTTGAACTTGTATGTTCTGAGGTAGCGGTTCAACCTGCGAAGATCTAAAATTGGACGTAACCCCCCATCTTTCTTGGGAACCAGAAAATACCAGCTGTAATAGCCTGACTCTCTGTCTGGCAGGGGAACACATTCTATGGCCCCTTTGTCCAGCAGAGCTTGCAATTCTTGTGTCAACAAATGCACTCGTTCCGGTTTCACGGAAGTGGAGACCACGCCGTTGAAACGCGGAGGCCGATATGCAAATTGAATCCTGTAGCCCTTCTCTACAGTCCTTTCTACCCATGGAGAGATATTTGGCAGTAGCTTCTAGTAGCTTCAGTAGTTTCTCTGAGAGGGACACTAGTTTTGACACATCGCTTTGATGGGGGGGTGTTAGATGTCTGGTGTCCTGAAGCATGGCAGGAGGCAACCGAACACCTAATGTTTCGCTGGAGACTGTTGTTCCCCGAAACACCAGTGGCAGAGAAGATTGTACAGCGGCCCCCTGAGGGTGCCAGGAAGGAGCCTCTATTTCCTGTTGGAACTTCTCGTGCCCCTCCACAGGGGGGCACACCCCCGCGGTCCTGAGGACTTGACCCTCAGGACTTCTTCCCAGACAAAATGATCATCCTCAGATCCGGCCTCTTACTGGGCTGCTGAGATTGGCGAGCTGCTCCCCAGTCCCTACGAGGGGGCACACGGCTCGCCACACTCTGCTTCTGCGACTCTCGCTGCAGAGAGACCGGATTGGGTCGGGGATGGGTGGCCGACAGCCCTGGCGCCTGAGCACAGTGGGGAAGAAACTTATCAAAAGCTTCCGCGTGTCTCTTGGCCTCCCTGAACCTAGTGACGACCGTTTTCATGGAGTCACCAAAAAGGCCAGAAGGCGATACGGGGGCATCGAGGAGGAACGCTTTGTCCCTATCCTTGATGCCCGTGAGGTTGAGCCACAGGTGTCTCTCTGTGGCAACCAGTGCAGCCATAGAGCAGCCAATGGCATGGGCCATCTGCTTGGTTGCACAAAGAGACAGATCCATGGCTCGGCGCAGCTCTAAAAATGCCTCCTCACTAATACTCCCGCCCGTGCTCAGGTCTTTCAGCAGGTCAGCCTGGTACGCCTGCAGAACCGCCATGGTGTGCAGGACAGCACCAGCCTGATCCGCTGCTTGAAATGCCTTCCCCACCAGCGAGGATGTTACTCTGCAAGGCTTGGTGGGGAGGGTTGGCTTCTTAAGCAATGACAAACTCCCAGGGGAGAGATAGCCTGCGAGAGTCTCCTCGACCTGAGGTATCGTCACATACCCGTGCACCTTAGCACCCATGATAGTCGAATAGATTGACATCGTGGGTACAAAGATATTCCAGGTGTAAGGCTTACTCCATGATCGAGATAACTCCTCATGGAGGTCTGGGAAAAAGGGAAGAGATCGATGTTGGGATCTCTCCCCTTGGCAGAAATCTGTCATTTAATTTGGAGTGCCTGGGGTTCTCTTGCTCCTGTGGCCAGGCGAACTTAAGCCTGGCCACCGCGTTAGTCACTACCTCGAGTAGCTCCCCAAATGCCTTGTCATCACGCGAGGAGCACGCAGAGGCGGCGCTCTCAGTCTCTATATCGCCGGATGCAAGAGAAACCACGCCCTCGTCTCGCTCTGAAGAAATGCCGGGGTGCGCTTCAGCAGTGGGGGCAGGGGCTTCGCGATCTGGGGAGAGCACAAGAGAGAGAGGAGGCTCTCTCTCAGCCAGCTCAATGCTCGAACCCCACAATCTTAATGAGGACACCGAGCTTCGAAAGAAAGCGAGCCTCGAGCAGAGCACTCGGACAGGAAATAGCTCGCAGTGCTCGCACTCAGCATCCTCAAGAGCAGCAATAGCATGCTCTTCCCCGAGGCACTCCAAACAAAAATCGTGTGGATCAACATCCGGAATAACTTGTGCACATGGTGGCACGCATCGCCTAACCGAATCACAAGCCATGATATAATTTGCCAACACAGGGACAACACACACAAACAAAAAGCGGTCTCGAAGACAAAGAAACCTGAAGGTATGCCTGTTTCACATCTATTTATAACCTGCAGGTCTACGTTATCAATGACGTAACTCACCGAGGTTATTTAAGCCAATTCTTGGCATGTTTGACACACATGCTTCGCAACCGGTTGAACAAAGAATGTTCTCCCATTAGCGTTTGATGCGCAGCATCGAGAGTAGCTTTTGAATGGGAACTTAAATACTGTGTGTGTGATTGAGTCCAGGTGTATGCAATCAGTAATCAGGTGAACATGAACCTGAGAGAGTCTGTGGTAGATAGGTGTTGTAGTCCTCGGCGACCATGTTTGTAGGCCACAGTGTTGTCTGGGAGTTGTAGTTAGATGCCGAGTCCAGCGTTGACATGGCATCTGCCAACAAAATAAGACAAATGTAACCTTGAAATTAGTAAATATGTCTAGAAATAGGCTATACTAGTCTTACATGTGCTATATAATCATTGCATAATAAAATTTTATGAAATATCGTCACTTGCTATATGTAAATAAACAAGTAAATTCTGTACTACACTCTGTATCTCTGAAAAACAACTTGAAACAGGTTTTTTTCATATGTGTGAATGATTCTGTACTAACATGTTGTCATTTCCTGCAGCAGAGAAGGTGTTGGTTTGTCTGTAAAAAAGTTGTACATATTTCCATTGAAACTGTGATTTGTATCACAAGCTGTTAGGGGGAATGGAGACGACACGCATTCACATGATGGGGCACAAATTTTCCTCCTGGTGTTTTATTGGTTTGTTTTAGCAGAGGCATGTGATAAATGATGCCACATAATACAAACTTTTTATGTTTTTACACAAAAAAACAAAATTTAATGGTACATGTCATTTATTGTGAAAGGGTCTTCAAATATTATATAGTAATTTGGTAACACTTTATTTGGTCTAGCCTATCGGGTAATTATAACAGTTTATTGTTGTTGATGTTAAGCAGATAATCTATAGATGCTCAAATTGTCTCTTTTGCATTCAATTTTTCTGCTGATTTTCCATGCTCGACTGTGGGCTTGCAGTCTACAGAACAGCTGGTTGAATGCAGATGCGGGTGGAGGGTGAGATGCTAACACGCTAACACCTGTCTACCGGACCTCCTGCCAGCTCAGCCTGACAGATCTGTCTGCTTTCACTAATGATGTGATTGATGGACAAAATAAGAGAGAGTCCATGAGCAAACACACATATGCTCACACTCACGCTCATCTTGCAATCCAATATGTGATCATGTGCTAGCTGTACGAGTGTGTGAGTGCACACTCAGCCTCATCCTGGTTTCTGGTAAAGGATGTCAGTAAGTGTCAGTAAGACCTCATCATGTAGGGCTGAAGGTGTATCCTCCTGCATAGCTCATTAGCCTGTAATGACAGAGAAGCCCCTTCAGTACAACCCCAAATGAGAGAGAGGCAGAAACGATGGACCATGATTCATGACACTGGACAGAAGAGTGGTATACAGATTCACATCACAGCCAGTCTATTTCTCGACATGTGCGAGTGAGCATTTATCCATTGACCAATGTTCACTGCTTCTCATCACAAAGTTTATCGGTGAGTCTGCAATAAAACTTTTTTCCTTCAAATCCTATAATTTGGTCACAAAATATGTTAGTTCATTGATTGCCAACTTGTTTCAAGACCAACAATATACCTTTGTCTTTAAGTCTTGATTATTTATAATCAGTTTAAAGTAATGCTGAAATGGCTTAAGAAGCATGATTTGTTTCCATACATTGACGTTTCCTTTTGAAACAGGAAATTTGACTGATTTCCCCAATAGCCAATAGAGATTGAATTATGCCATAACTCACACCAACACACATAAACTCCAGCTATGTTTTCAACACCCAAGAAAGGGAATTAATGGGCGGGAAGCTGGATGACCAAAAATACACGAACAATCTATGTTTGCTAAGTAGCTGCTACTGTAGAGGATACCCTCAGGTTGTTTATGGAGGCGGGTTATAAGTTTGAGAAAGCATTTGATTAGACACAAATTAGACAAGAACACGATGAGTCAGATGATCAAATAAAAAAATATATCCCGGCATTTTCCCTAGAACATCCCTGGTACATAGCACATTTGCTCTGCCAAATTTTTTAAAAAATACTGTACTGGTTTATTCGTGTCCACAATGTCCATGGTCCAGGGGGGCACATTTGCCTCGCACCTCCAGGGTTGGGGGTTTGATTCCTGCCTCTGCCCTGTGTGCTCCCCTGTTTGTTCTCCCCATGCTTCGGGGTTTTTTTCCAGGTACTCTGGTTTCCTCCCCCAGTCCAAAGACATGCACTGTAGGCTGATTGGCATTTCCAAATTGTCCGTAGTGTGTGTGCAATTGTGCCCTGCGATGGATTGGCACCCTCGTGCCCCAAGTTCCCTGGGAGGGCAGTGGTAGCTCAGTGGCTAAGACAAAGCTACTGATTGGAAGGTCGTGAGTTCAAATCCCAGCACTGCCAAGCTGCCACTGTTGGGCCCTAAACCCTTAACTGCTCAGATGTATAAATGAAATAAATGTAAGTTGCTCTTGATAAGGGTGTCTGCCAAATGCCGTTAATGTAAATGGATAGGCTCCCTGCAACACTGCGTAGGATAAGCAGTACAGAAAATGGATGGATGTCCATGTAAAAACAAACTAAATATCAATTTTTAATTCATGGACACTTCTAGCTCTTCTAAATGTCTAGTGCATTAATAGGCTATGCCTTCATGAGGCACGAAAACAGGAAACAAATCCCGATAACTGATAACATCTGAAACCAAAACCTCCAAAACAAAACATTTGCTCCCAACTGGCATGACAGAAAACCATTCACACTTTCATCAGGAGATTGTTTAGTTTAAATAGCCATGATGCCACAGCTTTCTGTCCAAGACAGCAAACCTGATTGTGCTCTCTGAGTGGGAGAGATGGTGTTAGTCTCTCCCCTGTCAACATTAACCAATCATGGACGTGTATGAGCTTATGTACAGTATGTGGAGGGGATGAGCAGGGGATGGTAGTGGGGATGAGCAGCAGTTTTAAAAAAAGAGATGTATTGGCTGGCTTCATGTGTCTGGGAGGACAGCTGTTGGTAGTTGTTGTGTGATGGGGAGAGATAGGTAGTGGATGGGAATTAGCAAATGTCTACATTGCGAGAAAATGGAGTTAAAAGAGCATCAACAATAAAACAATATCTTTTGTCCTTGACTCAGTGTGGGAACAGTACTATTCATTTAATGTGTTATTATATGGAGTTCTCATCAACATTGAAACCAAGGGAATGTAAATAAATTATATAATATCAAATAATACCATCAAAATAATATCAAAATATCTTCCAGTTCTTTTCTGGCAAATAAATTAAAGCTGATAAATGATGAAATTGCTTTGATTATCAACACACAGCAGTTAGCAATTGCCTTACATAAAGGAAAAGATTTTACACTTTTTAAATGATAGCATTTTTTAAATAAAGCTCTGTGAAACTATATTACATAACCTGTGTGATGTTCATATAAACCAAAGGTGCCAGACTTCCAACAGTCATTAAATACTTTGCTTTGCTATGAAAAACACACAAGGAAAAGTAGCCTTTCTGTCTTACAGATCAAGCGTATGATTATGACTATCCTGTTACATAGAGATGGATCAAGGGTCAAATATTTACAATGTAACCTACAACTAAATACTTGGATACAGCAAATTGCAAATATATATATAAAGTGATTGAGGCCCTGGAGCCATATAGAGTGCTGTGATGACCGATATTAATGCCCATGATACACAGTAACACTATTGTTCACTTTGGGAAACCAGTGGAAGGTATTAATAACTGAAAAAAAAAACAAAAACAAAAAAAAAAAAAAACAGTGTGGTAAATTCTAATAATAAGAACTAACAAAATATTACTCAAGTAATTAGTCAAATGTTGAAACATGAGTATTTAGCTTTACACGTTACCACTAAGTACACATCTGCCTCTATAAAAGTCTCGGAATAGTGTTTTCCAAATACTCAATACACACACACACACACACACACACACACACACACACACACACACACACACACACACACACACACACACACACACACATACACACACACACACACACACACACACACAGGATGCAGAATTTATGGAAATTCAGTTGTATTGGACTGGCAAATTATATCACATTGTTTAAGAAGATGTGTAATTGGACATTATACAGTGAAAATATTTTTTTGTTCAAGAGATGTGCAAGAGATGTGAGTCTGTGCTTTTCACATTTATTCTCATATCTTTGAGGAAAAAGCATGCCAGATTAATATCATGGGCCTCATTTTCCATAAAAATCATAGAAGCATGTCTCACTGATGACAAACGAAGGAGGGGGAGGTTGAAGGAGAGGATAGCACATCCTTGTAAGCAACCCTGATGAAGACCAACAGCACTATCATTAAGAAATCCCCAGCAGAGGAGGGGAAAAGACAAAAAAAAAAAAATGATGGAGCCGTATTTTGATTAAGGAGTTGTCTCTCAAAAATCTTTGGCGCAGAGCGAAAACAAGATGTTTTTCATTTGAGCTTAAGATTTATGCCTTTGAAAAATGTGGAAGTGGAAGTTGAATAATGGCTTATTGGCATGCTTTGCTTTCTTAATAGCTGTAATTGCTCATTTTTTCGTTATTTTTTTCTTTCTTTTTTTGCAAAGGCCTTGCTGCTGTTTCCTTCCAGTACGATGAAGGATACCTCTGCTGCGTGTTAATACATGATTTAACAGAAAAGCTTCCCCCCAAGATAGCACTACACTCTAGAGAGAACATAATTTATTCTGACTGAACAAAAATGTGGTAACTTACTGTTGGGAAAGTTGGACATAACTCTTATCTACCTGTAACTGTAGATAAGCTCAATCTCAGCTCAGAGTGCATTAGACAAGCATATAGTTGTTCAAGGGAATTGTCCTAGCTGAGACAGAATAAGATATAATGTAATGCAGATTATGTTCAGAGATAATTTAAACAAATTTCATAAGAATTTAATGCAAGTGTTTATGCATTTACCCAAAGGCACTGTGACTATAAATGGGCCTTATGGATGTTAATTGTAATTATGATTATTGATTAATGATTATGGGATTAATATGTGATTATGTTTGGAAAACATGTGAAAGTGCATGTTATGCCCTGAAACTGCACATTTGTACATGTGGTTCAATTATTTTCACATATTCTTTTTTTATGTCAGCTGTTTACATGGAACATATATGTGAAATAACTGAACTATATGTAAAACAAACAAACAAACAAAACATGAAAATAAATTAATCATGGATGTGAAAATAAATAAATGATGTGGGAAAAATACATAGGAAAATGTGAATCGTGAAAAATTAATGTCAGGGATTGTAGAGGAAGGCGGATGCAAGTGCAGATAATTTATTATGTGAAATATAAACAAAACAACTAAAACTGTGAAAACAAGAGCCATAAACATGAACTGTGGATACAAGGTAAAAAAACATACAGACTATAAGTGATACTATAGCACACACAACAACTACAGCTTGACAGTGAGATACTGAAAGACTGGAACTTAGATAGTGGTGATTACAAGGCATAATCTCACAGGTGAGAGTGATTGTGAGACATGTGATGTGCTGGGCTGATGGGTAGTGTAGTTTTGCACCCACTGGTACTACCATGAGAATTAACGTGAAAAAATCTAACTTGTAAAAATCACATACAAAAATGATCATCTAAAAAATGTATGTGAAAACAAATGAATTACATATATAAAAAAAAAAAAAAAGAAATGAATCTTTTGAAAAATCACATTTGAAAACGTATTACTCACTTGTAAATGATCAAATATGAAAATGAAGGAATCATGTGAATAAACCACATGAAAATAAATTATTTATAAATAATCTAACATAGATTTACAAATTCATAAATATTTATAAATTATCTAACATAAATGTGAAAATGAATTAATCATTTGCAAAAATGAGTGTGAATGTAAATGAATCATATGAAAATGGCAAGTGAAAGTAAATTAATTATATGAAAAGATAACGTGAAAATAACTGAATCATGTAAAAATCACATAAGAAAATAAACAAATTATGTATAAAAATTCACATGAATACAACTAAATCATATGTAAAAATCACTTGTGAAAATCAGGGAGTCATGTAAAAAAAAAATCTCATGTGGAAAACAAAACACGGGCACTGCATGTAAAAAGTCTGCATGGTAAAATGTGTGAAAAAAAATCATGTGATTTATTCTCATGTGAAATATGTGTAACTTCTCTTCAAGGCAAAGACAAAAAATCAAGACTACAACATATCTTTGATTGTTAGCGTTTATGTTCTATGGTCCTGCATGCACAATCTCTGTTTACTGTGTGTGCTTTTATTCCTCTGACGTTCAACCATTGGACCTCTGACTATACGGTCAGTGGCGATCTAAGTTTGCCTGGACCGCTGATCCAGCTCTGACAGCCTGCCGCCTCACGGCACTCCCTCAGTGCCTGATTTAAGACGTAGCCTGGAAAATGTTCTGCCACTGTCAACTCTCTCCTTCTCCTATTCCCTACAGACTCAATATCCCTACCACTGCCAATCCTAAAGCAGACTAAAGCAAACACAATTCCCGGCCCTTTCCTTTGAGAACTCAATCATCTCTTCCTAACATACATAAGGTATATAATAAAGTGAGAAAGAGGAACGGCATGAGAGGGGAAGAGTGAACAGAAAAAGAGGAGAGACAGATGGGATGATGCTCCACATGGCAACACCATCATCGTCCTCATCAGTGCTCCAGATCCATCCAGCACCATGGGGGAATGTGCACCGAGTATCGCTCCACCGAGAACTAGGCGACTGGGACTCTCTTCCCCGCCTCAGTGCTCCAATCTGCTGCCCATAAACATCTCCATTTAGCACGCATCTGGATCTGCGGCTAATACAGAGTGCTTCATATTTTATCCATGCAGCCTTTTTCCCCAAGCAACTGGATGATGTGTATGTGTGTCTAAGCCTATACATGATTTTTTTTTTTAAAGCGCAACACAAATTATCAACAAAATTTATTTAATGCTTGCACTTCTGATAATTGTGTGTATTGTCTTGCATTTTGTACCACAGTTATTAGTTATCAGTGTATGTATAAGGATGGCATGACAATAAAGGACAATAAAAAGATGGCTTGCTGCAGCTCCTTGACTTGTGTGCAGTAGGAGCACAAGAGATTGTTGTGTATAATTTATGAAAGTTACTATCTAGACACCTAGTTCTAATGAAAAGCTACAGAGGTGTCTTCCCTGTCAGAAATATGGGTGATGTTTGTCATAAATCTCTCTTTTTACCTCCCTTTTATTTCACTGCTCTCAAAGGGACATTTTCTGATCCAGTGGCAGAATAAAATGAAATAATAAAATTAATGATCACACCGGAAGTGTAAAGCCACCGGATGGAAATCATAAAATTGGTACAGCTGGGAAACTCTGGGAAAGTTTTGCAGCATTAAACAGATTTTAGTAGTTATACGTAGCAGTTTTGACATTGTCAAAACTTTTAACTTCTAGCTCTGTCTATAATCATATGCACACACTCACTCTTCTCATTCACTCTATACAATATACAGTTTATGGACACCTGAACATCGCACCCATATGTGAGTCTTCATATGGGTTGCCAACAAATTTGGAAGCACACAATTGTATAGGATGTCTTTGTATGCTGTAGCATTACAATTTCTCTTCACTGGAATTAAGAGGCTCAAACCTGCTCCAGCATTACAATGCCCCTAAGCATAATGTGAACTCCATGAAGACATGGCTTGCCAAGGTTGGACTGAAAGGACTTGAGCAGCCATTACAAAGCCTTGACCCAAATGCTATCGAACACCTTTGGTATGAACTGGAACGCCAACTGCACCCCAGGCCTCCTCATATGACATCAGTACCTGACCTCACTTTTGTGGCTGAATGAGCCAATCCACACAACCTTGTTTCAAAATCATGTGGAAAGCCTTCCCAGAAGAATGGAGGTTATTATAACAGCAAAGAGGGACTAATACTGGAATGGAATGTTCAACAAGCACCTTTGAATGTGATGGTCAGATGGCAACAAACTTTTGGCCACATAGAGTATTAATTCATTCATTCATTATTCTGTAGCCGTTTTATACTGGTCAGGATCATGTGGTTCAAGAGAACACTGGGTGCGAGGCGGGAATACATCTAGGGTAGGATGCCAGTCTATCACATAGCACCATGCACACATGTTGACATGCTTATTCACACCTAGGGGCATAGCAAATCTTCCTACCAGCATGTTTTGGGAGGCTGGAGGAAACCGAGAGAAGGGAGATCTCCACTCACACAATAGCCCAAGCTCAGGATTGATGCAATACATAGCTAGTTTTATATGGAAAACTGCATGGCACAGCAGTCATGTGTTTCAGACAACAATAAAACACATTATCACCATATCACAAACAATCAGAACGTTGACAATATTAAGTAGATTCAAGCTGCCATGATGTG
Organism: Cranoglanis bouderius; assembly: GCA_023630585.1. Classification (NCBI taxonomy): domain Eukaryota; kingdom Metazoa; phylum Chordata; class Actinopteri; order Siluriformes; family Cranoglanididae; genus Cranoglanis; species Cranoglanis bouderius. Next base: position 8,696,794 of record CM042555.1, read on the forward strand.
ATATACAACACAGGTATTAAATATCTGAATTGAAACCATGAAAATACAGTGTTAACCATGAAAATAATATTTATTTAATAACTACTAAGATCTCTGTGTCTGGTTTAATGGTTATTAAATGTTTTTTTTTTTGCAAGTTTTTAAAAAAAAGGAATATGGAAAATAACTTACTATCTGACAAACATGGTCTACCAATTCGACGAGCTCAGCCTGTATTTTGGGAACTGGTAGCTCTTCTGAGCAAACATAATTGTTTCAGCAGGGAAGTTGGCAGTAGTGGTAAAGCAAAGAAACAATTGCATTGTGGTACTTTTTCTCTGTGTCGGTTGTGTGAACAAAACTGCTGACACTCAAAAGTGAACGAATTCAGACAAGGCTTAACTTAACAAATGATTTATATTAATAAATGCTAGTTATTTTGTTCTAGCTTTGTTGATAGCTTTATTTGATTGGTTATAATATCAACTTGGTAGATGTTCTGTGGCTCTAACTGAATGTGCTATGTTAGAATGGTAGCATGTCCTGTGTGTTAAAATGCCTGCTGGTTTACCTAGTTTATGTGACGTAACTTCATTTAAAAAAAAATTGTGTTTATTTAGTATTAGCTAATACCTGTAATGAAATAGTAGTCTAGCATTTCAAAATACACAATTAACAGGTTCCATGTTGATTATGAGCAACCCTTGAATATTTGAGTCAAGTTTTATTGTTTGCCTTATTGTTTGCTCATGTTCATGGAATTGGTTCAATTTGCGGGCTTTTGCACTCACTTACTGATGATTGGTCAATTAAAAAAAAAAACAAGACAACCCCACGATTAGCTTATTAACTTACATCTGCTTCTCAGAAAGAGCTTGTTCCATTGTTTGTATTCATAAAACTGTTAAATCATCCTTAGATTCAATCTTAATTGAAAGTGTAAACATTATTTAAAGCTGTTTGTTTGCAAACTGATGACAAATGGCAACCAGACAACCATTGTTTGAAATGCTCTCTTTTAGTAAACTACTGCTAAATGGGTCACACCACATTTTGGTTATTTCTGATAGGAGCTTTAAACAGTATGTAAACATTTTAACACATCCCGTTCGTAGCGGTCTTTCAGCCTGTGTTTGGCATAAACACCTAAAATAAGATTTCTTTGTGGTCTGCATTAATGCTTGCAGATACAGTGCTGTGCTGTACTTGCTGTTCTTCAATATGCAAAGCTCTTGTCAAACAAGCCTGGATTGAGAGGCTACCAATTACAGCGACAGGACAAGAGAGATACTTATCTGTCTTCCAGACTTAGTTCATCGCCACAGCCATGGAAGTGCTTTATTGATTGACCATCAGGAAGCTAATAACATGGGTTATCTACATGCAGCATGAGACAAGGTCTTGTTCCAGTGGCCTGGCTGTATCAGGATTTGAACTTGACTTGCCTGGAGAATGAGGTTGCAGAACCAGGACAGGACAGAGATCAAGGTTGAATGTTTTAAATTAGGGGGAACAAAGCTCCGATACCATCATCCAATAAGACATGACACTATGGGATATAAGCCTAGTCTATGTTGTCATGGTATTTTACAAGAGGCACAAAATGACAACAATCTGGACATATTTCACGAATACTGGTGGCAGAGAAGACAGGACATGATATGACAGCATCTTCCTACAATAGAAGTAACCTGATAAAACATCTTAAGGTATGGTAAGATACACCACAGTATCTTTAATAGAGAGTGTGTGGAAGTACGCAGCGAATGCGTTAATAAAAGTTGGCAAAAGATGCCGTGAATAGCTTGTACACCAAGATATTCATTTGTAAACATGGAATGGTGAAGCCAAGCTTGCAGAGAAGCTGTCACATATGAGAGCATTTCAGTTCTGCGAGCACTGAGCACTGAGACAAAGGTGCTTCTTTTACTCTACACATTGCTTGTGAGTCATGGCACCGTGCGCTCATTTTTTAATGACCATGCTCGGTGATGCTCTGCACACTCAGGTCAGCCGCTCAGGTCAGGTCGTGCCCTTTATAAAAGATACTTTTTAAACTGCAAAAGATTTTAAACATAAAACTCAGCAAAGATTAATTAATTGCAGTCTGGATGTCAGTGCCGCTGAATTCTGGGAAAAATACAAAAAAAATATTTTTTCCAGAATGTTATAGAATAGAAGATACCAAAATTTCACCATGTAAAGGGTTTGTCTGGCCTGCCACACACAAGGGTACAACCATTCTACTTTTAATATGTATCTTTCACCTGGAAATGTGGATATAGTATAAAATAATTTGTGGTACACTCCAGTGACAAGAATAAGTACAGTTTTGTATCTTTTTTTTTCTGAGAGTGTGTTCAAATTCATTTTTGCATACAGTGCAATAGTTGCATATAGAATCAACTTCCTTACATAGACATTGTGTGAATCTTACCACTGCTGTTTGTGTGTATGACCTGGAATCTAATGTTTATGCTGTGAAATCCCAATAACCAAGATATGTTCCTTCTGTATGCATGTATATAAACACAGCTCTCATCCTGATTCTCTTTAAACCCTTACCTTTCATTATAAAGTTGGTACCAAATATTCATCTATAGTGCTGATTTTCGTACTCACTGCAGCACTGCATAGGCTGTATACTGTATATACTGTACATTTTATGGCCATGTTTGCAAACTTCTTGGTCACCTGTAACCTGTAACTTGGCCTAAATTCAGTCTTGAGTCATTTCCTGCTTTTGCTCTGGTCATTACAGAATCATGAGGCTGATTGGTAAAGTCTTTTGAAAGCTACTGGCAGAATATCGACTGAACAATTTTAGGATCTAGATTTGAGCAGTTGGTGGTTGACATCATTTCACTGGCAAAAATGCTTATTTAAGCACACTGATATTGAACGTCATGTGCAGGTCCTACATGTTGACTTGTGCCATGCATGGTCATGAACATGTCAAGTACATGTATGCCAGTGTGGGAGTGTGTGAAGCCTGTCTGTAGGGTGAATGGGTCCGTGGCGTCCACACATTAATCACTGTGACAGAACAACTCATGTCCTCTACCAAGCTGTAGTCTCCTGAGAAATCTCTGACCCCTAATACACACCAACATACATTCTTATAATCTTGGCCCCATGAACATATTTCTCCACTAAATTTCTCAGCCTCATTTTTTTTTTCCTTTTTCAAAGAGCATTTCATAATCAGTGGACGCCTGATGATGGACCATTGGTGTTAAGCAACAAATCCTTAGCTGGTCATTCTTTTCAGGCAAAAATGGGAGTGGGTGATAAAAAAAAAGAAGATTACTGAACCGAAGTCCAAGGTTTCTGCAATACTCTTGGGAAGAACCAAGATTACATTTCAGTCCAGGCTCATGTCAAACTGCGCCAGACGGGACAGGAAATTGTGTCCCTGTCACTGGGACGCTGGAGAAAAATGTAAATACCCTTCCCCGGAAAGGACACCTCATATGCACCCTGGGGTCCCTGGCGTAGCCCCCCAGCTCAGCATGTCCATCTTGTCAGATCTGCCTTTTTAATACCACATTCATATTGTCTTTTTTCATGGCAGCCATCATGTTCACTTAGCTAGAGGGATCTGCTGCTGCCTGGCTAGTGCAGTTTAGAGAGGCACAGCAGAAGTGGAGGAAAGAGAGACACTGACACTGAGACACTGAGATAGAAAGAGAGAGATGTGGAGTGGAGAGGGAGCACTGGCATGAAGGCATGTGTTTAAAACCCGGGGAGAGTAAATACACAGAGCAATTACCATGTTAAAACAGTAAAAACGGGAGCTGCCTATGAGTGGGCTGCGCTGAGGAAATGTCACTTTCTTAATGTGCCTCTCTTGTCAGCTACATTTAAACGATTGGCAGAAGCTAAAATAAACAGCTTGGCATGTAAAGGAAACTCTGTCTGCTGTGGATTTCCCTGAACGTGGCCTGAAACTCCAAACCTAAAAAAAATGTCTACCTGTCCTCCTGAGAAATAGCAAAACAGAATAACTAGATATTAGATACTGCAAACAAAGTCACTGAACCAAATTCTTATTTCTAAGGACTGGTGATTGATGGATCGCCAAAGTGCCCTGTTTCTTAGTACAAGCTGAAAATCTTCTTTTTCTTCTTTTTTGTGTTAGCCTGATGTGACAGAAGTACACAAATTCAAGCACAGTTTCCCATTCTTTACACCAGTTAAAGTGCATAAATTAAACTTCTAAATGTATTTCAATACAATAGTGAAGGTACAAGAAAGAATAAATAATGCAGACGACATCTGGACCTCATATTCACACAATGAGTTTTGTTACTGATGCTAAATTAGTTGTCTTTCACCAAGGAATCAAAAAACATAGGCAAACATTAACTAAAGCTAACTAGTGACAGCTACAAGCTATCCAAAAGCTCGCAAAGGTTAATTAGAATGATAACAGCTCTGTCGAATACTGCAACTAGCACGCTAATAGGCAACTGATAGGTAGCAATAGGTATTAGTTAACTTGCTAAGACACTTTGATTTGGACAGCATGTCCGAAAAAAAGGCGATTTTAGAAAAGGTGAACCTTGAAAATTGCACCTAAGTACAGTAAGTAAGTAATTACAGTGCTTTGTGACTTCCCACCTATGGTGTTGGCCTAAAAAAAAAATCAACCATGCAGCATTATGTTTGGTGTACAGCTGTATACAGCATGTATTTTAGCATGTGATGGTGATTGTAATGTGGACATATAGGACAATATCAGAAGTGATGGATGCTTCCATCTTTGCAAACACTGTTTCCTAGCTCCAAATCTGACCACCCTTATCAGCATCAGCACAAATGGCTGCCATTTAAGAAACATCCAAAAGCATGTGCGACAACGAGTTTCCGCACCTGATTTAGCCATCCCAGTCAGCAAGTTCCCAGGTGTGTCCAGTCCCATGTCCTCATCTTTTGGCTGTGGCGTTTACAATGTTGGAATGGGGTGCGATTTATCAATGCAAACTTAATAACATCTATTTGAATCTAACTAAAAATCAATATTTCATTACCAAATTGTTAGCAGGAATGAAGAAGGATGGCGGAAGTCAGGGCGGGCGAGTTGGTAAGAGGTGTCAGGAGGTTCGATGGGAAGACGGGATGATTCATGGGACCATCAAAAGAGTAAGAGAGGGGGAAGCAGAGAGGAACCGAGGTGGCTGGTGGGTGGGGTTTTGAAAGGGGTGGGGGGGGGGCTGAGATGTGTGTTGTGGTGGGGGTGCTTGGGGAAGGTGGTGGTGGTGTGGGGTGCTTGGAGAAACCCTACACCCCCATGACCTTGGCAAGGAGGGGAAAAATATATATAAGAAAATGAAAGCAACTGTCAACTCCCTCCAGGCCAGGATCAGCCCATAAATCATACCCAGAGAGACAGAGGGAGGAGGGGGAGTTAACTCTCACACCTACACACTTTCGGATACAGTACATACACAACCCGCAGGCCGTCTAGAGATCAGTCATAAGATGCTCCTTAGATACTGAAGTTTGAGGTTAAAGGGAAAAGGTTGTTTGGGTGGTTGAGATAGTGTATAGGGCACAGATGTGTTGAAGCATATTTGTCATATGAAAGTTCATCAGTTTCACCCAACATTTTCCTGGTGGTATGCGATAGTGCAACTGAAGTTTGGAAGAAAGACCTTTCCTGAAACTTCTGCCTTGTTGTTAATATATTTTCAACATCAAAAAGATAAAGTGAATACCAAAGCAGACAGGAAAAAAATCAGCATAATTCATGCAACTGGTGCTTCTTGTGTTTCTACTCTGTTAGACACAGTACACTTCTAAAAAATACTTAAAGGTTAAATCTGAGTTTAAAGGTTTAAAGGGTTGTCCATTTAGGGGGATGCTTAAGGGTTCTTTGCAGAACCCCACAGAATGTTTTCTTAGTAGAGAAGTTTTAAAGTAGAAACTGTTTAGAAAACTAAGAAATATTATCTATCCAATAAAACCCATGTTGAACGTTTTGAAAAGTGATTCTAGTATTCATGATCTCAGTACTATAAGGTTCTTTCTGGCATTTCGTTGAAAAAGAGTTATCTACGTACACTTTATTCTCCTGTGGTGTAACCTTTTTTATTTTTATTTTGCTAAGTTTTTGGTGTTGGAACAGTGTGGTGGTATAGCAGGTAGAATTTGTTGTTGTTGTTTTTGTTGTTGTTTTGCTTCACAGCTGCAGGGTCCCTGGTTTGACCCTGAGTTTACTGTCTGTGTGAAGTTTCCATGCATGTTCTCCCTTTGTCTGTGTGGGTTTCCTCCAGATTCCCTGGATTTCTCCCACCTCCCAAAAACATGCTGGTAGGTGGATTGGTTAAGATAAATTGCCAAGGATAAAGTGGTTACTGAATGTGAGTCAGTGAGTTTTTGGTGTAATATATATACATATATGAGGGAAACCCAAAAATTCCTGGAATTCGAATGTGGTTGAAGGATTTGCCACTAGGTAGTATATACTTACAGTCACTCTTCCGAATAGCATACCTTGTGGATGTGTGTGGTATTTGTGTCATTTTGTCTAAGGTCATGCACATGAATTTGGCAATTTTTGTTTTCCTTTTTTTCCCCTTTTTTCTTCTTATTCTTATTTTTATTAATATTTTTGTTTTTCCTGATGCTTTCCCGTAGACACCTAAGCACTTCAGTGTAAAGTGCTGATTAACTGTCTGTCCAGGGAGAACAAACTCTCTATGAACTATGAAGTAACTATGAAGTCAAAACAATTAAAAGAAACATTGTTGAGCTGTAAATGTAATTTTTTACAGTTTTTTCTAGCTGGAATGTCAAAACATGTCCCATGTCCCATATCTCAAAACATCTCTTCACCCAGATTATTCACAAACATTATATTACTAATGACACATATTTCCTGTGACCTTCATCTATAGTGCCTTCCCATCTCCTCTATCCTTGCCATAAGTCCTACACTTCAATCTTGGATCTTCAAATTGTATAAACACAAATCAAACATTGTCCAGAAACTTAGTCCCAGTTCTCCGATTTTCCCCCATTCCTAAAGTTTTATTCTTTCTTTGAACTAAAATTGATTATTGAAGGTATGCCAAAACTGGTGTGCATTGTCAAGGTGTTGGTGTGTATGTGAGTGTGTGTACGATCATTAACCTATAGGCCATTGGACTGAGAGAGACAGGATCGAGGATTGTGGAGTACAGACACAGTGAGATCACTTCTCTGCTGCCTAATCAATGGGTCATTGGGAACATTGATTCCAGCCTGCAAATGTACTCAAAGCTGTATATGGACTGTGTTGCAGAAACTTGCATCACATTCTCTTACAATTTCCCCTAATCTTCTAAGATTACACTTTATAGAGATGGATTTGAGAGCTTAAGCCATTGTGTCCGACGTGTTCCATTTGTGTTGTGGCCGCCTCCATAACCATTTTAGATAAGGCTATGAGCTAATAGGCATTTCCCCAATCCAATGAGAGTGTTTAGGAGAACAAATGGTATTGTTGCACCTCCATTTTATTTGAATTACTCTTAGAAGATGGAGTGGATTAAATATTTTGTTGCAGGGATATATTTGGATGAGAATATTTGTTTTTCTACATCTTAAACCCACAGAAAGCTGATGTCTGCTGAATGTTCAAGTCATGTACAGCCTTTAAAACAATTAAAGAGAGCATTTCCTAATTGAACAAATATATTAATGCATTCTCATACAGTATGTCTTAACCTCTATAAGGTTTTTGAGGGCACAGAATAGGACTGGAAGATAATCAATAATCATGGCCTCACACTTACATATTTAATTTACATATTTAAAATGTATGAAATGGTTAAGATGAAGTATGCTTGAGTTTCTCATGAGATCATGTTGACACAATTCTAAATTATCTCTCTAATCCATAGTAAGAGCATTTCTTGGGGAAGTTGTATCTTAACTGTTAAGGTTTTATGCTGGTCACCAGAAGGTTGTGAGCTCAAATCCTATGGCTACTAGCAAAACTCTTAACCCTCAACTGTTTAGCTACACATTTGGACTGGATTCTGTCATAGAGGTAGGTTGGTTTGATTATAAATATACAGTGGTGATGTAGCAGTCAATTGTGAAAGTGAGTCACTAAAAAAATATTAAGCTGTACTTAATGCTTGAAAATAAATCCGTTGAGGTACTGTGATTCATGAATGGACAAAGAAGTTTCTTGTCTCTTCTGTTTCTTGTCAATCGAGGAGAACTATCTAAGAAAAACACCTATCTAATATCATATAAATATTCAAGCAAGCAAATTCAGTCTAAATCCCAGAACAGTTTAAATGTTATGCACACAGTTTTGACTTCTTTGAAATCCACACACATTTCATTTGATGTCCAAAAGGCTGGAAACTAAAGCGTAATATATCTGATCTCCATGCCCGCAGCCCTCCAGTCACCCTCTCACACATGTTGGAAAGCTGATCCACTTTTTCAACAGAGCTCCAGATTGTGAGCGCATCAGGTGACAATTAAGACGTAACAAAATAAATTGTTTGCTGTCACTTTTGTTTACCCCTGCCGTCTCACAGCTCTCCCACAGCCCCACAACAAAGCAATGGCATCACATGTGCTACCACCGAAATACACACACATTTATCCACTCTAAAAAAAAAAGGGATATGTATTTATAGGTGACGTCCATGCACAGAAGTTGCTTGACTTGTTTTCATTCTTTTCAAACGAGATCGTAACTTTCCTCGCCCTCTTATAATTTCTTGTTACAAACAGCACAAATATGGTGTGCACACACTAAATAATTCATCGGCTGCTAACATTAAACAACTGTTAACACGCTCAAATAATTAGTTATGCTTGCTTGACATGTTTGCATCTTTAATAATTAATGCATTTGTCTTAATTACCAACAACAGTATTTTGGCCTTGTTATTCCTTTTCCAGGAAAAAAAAGGAAAAAGGCAATTATACCATAAATATTAATTAGATACCCTTATTATGGTCTAGACAGAAAGGCAGAGGGAGTCTTAACTATTTTCTTTGGGTTTAAACAGAGTTATAAATCTTTCTTTTTTCCCTCCTGGACAGGTATCTACAGAGAGACATCTTTATCGGTGGCTTTGAATAAAATATCGTTGCACTTTTTTTTGAGCATGATCACATTTGGAGAAACATTAATGCTGTCAATGGTCTGTGATGATTAATGTAATAATTAAAGTAATGTTATTAAGCAGAATTATAAATGCAATGGCATTAATCATGGATCTTCCTCCTTCAGCAGCCGCATATGTATTCTCTCTCAACTCAACGACTGTCGAGACAAAGAGCACAAAGAAGCAGTAGACAATTAGCATGAGGAGAACATTCCAAACTGTACAAGCTACATTTATTACTGCCAGTCAAAATAGTCAAAACTTTAGATGAATAAACACTCATAGGTCTCAAATGGCATCCATTTTGTTTTCTGAAGGATACCTGAGTAATGTTAAATATGAGTTTGTGATGTTTCATAAGAACATCTGTGTCGTGTTTGTGTCTGCTTTTGAGAAGTGTTTAGACTCTCAGCCTGGCTAATCAGGATCGACATGCAGGTCCATCTTCTCTAAGATGCCCTATAGTACAGCTGTCAGTAAGAAAGTGAATGACTTTGGGAGGTCTTTGACGCTAAGAGAGTGGGCGAGTGAGCCGTTTTCATTTTTCTGCCAGTAGATTAAAAGGCAAATGAACGACGCTCCTCAACACCCCAAATCGCCCCATGCCATTAATATTTCACACTGATGGCAGCTGTTTATCACAACAGGGCAGAATTAAAGATGGAGAGGAAGCGAGGGAGGAGAAAAAACGAAGGATGTTATGGCCCGGGGTAGTCATGAAATATGCTAACAATCTGCAAACCACGAAATCCAGCACTGATTCAGTTCTCTGAAAAGTTATGATGCAAATGGAGAAGATTTGAAGCGGAGAAACAACCTCCATATTTTTCTAAATAATATACACTTGCATGAAAGAGGTCTTCATTATGAAGAGCATTATGCATAGATATATAAGTGATTAACAGCAGCTGTATCAGGGCTATAATGCAGATCAGAATTAAATTAAAAATGATTTGGAGTTGAAGCGAGTGAGGCTTAAGGTCAGGAATTAACTTCATTGCTCTTATCTGTGTATTGTGCAGTATAATAGCCATGAAACATGTGGGCTATCAGTGACACCCTCGATTGGAAATGTCCATATTAGGCAGTATGCAAATGCAGCTGATGGTGTATAAATTCCAGGATGCGACAGTGAGCCAACATGGGGCAATGATTAAAATGCGAACGCTGAAGACGAAGGGGCGGCAAATAGGAAGAGGAGAGAAAGCCGGTTAGGCCTGATATTATAATGGGTGAATATAGTAAGTGATAACCATCGACTGAACCGAAACCAGTCAATGGAGAAGAAACAAGTGCATCCTTCCTCAGGACGTGTTAACGGTGCTCTGCAGCTCCTTAGACGAGCAAGCACCATCGATAGCTGTCAGTCTCAAATGACTCCCTCTGTTAGTATGTGCTCACCGCAGCACATTTTAGAAATAGGATGCATTGACTTTTCAATCTCCTAATGTTCCAAATCACCTATCACAGTGTGCTATCACCACATTGTTATAAACTCTCAAAATGCAGCCTGTGGCTATATCAGGAAGATATTTCATTTAGTTATTTATTTATTTTTTGCAGGCTGCAAAAAGGGTGGTACAAAGCAGATAAGTGATAGGTGATAAATAAACGTAAATAAAAATGTGAGACATTTGAAGGGAGCTAACCACACACGCATCATGTCAGTGGCATGTCAGGTTCTGAAATGCCACAAAAAACCCCAAAACAAACAAAAAAAAAAAACAGATTTATGGCCTGCTTTCGAAAGACATTATTTGAGCTTGACAGTCTTAATCATTCACGCTTTTCCCCTCCGTCTTCCTTCTCTTTTCCCACTGCCCGTCATGGATTATTGAAATAGAAAAATAACAAATGGGGGAAAAGGGCCCAGGAGCAGTATCAAAATGTCAGGTTTGTACTTACAGCTGTATGCGGCGAGACAGGGTCAAGGGCTTCAATTATTTGTATACGGTGCAGGCAGGCTCTACAAGAAAGGTTATGTCACCCACTAGCTATTTACCCCCCGATTTGAATGGGTCTGATATTCAACCGCAGGCCCAGTGGCACTGATACGGAACAGATCTAGCATTTGAGTGGAATGGAAAGAGCAGCAGGGAGAAGAGAGATTGACAGAGAGAGTGAGGGGAAAGGGGAGGCAGGGGGGAGGGCTTTGAAAGAGTATCACTGGGCTTTGTGTCACCACTCCAGCATGCGAACAAGATGATGGCACGGTAATGTGCAGCTGATCCGTGCAAGATTGCGCCATGTCTTGGGATCCTTTGGGATGCAGCTCTGGCAATTCAGACCAAGCATGCCTGTCAGAGAAGGGACAGGTTAAAACCTGAGCACTACTAGAGCTCTTATGTGGTCAAGCTCATAGACGAGCATGGCCTTACAAAGTTGTAAAAAATTGCACACAACATTTCATATATAGAAAAATTTAGGAATGGTTTAGAAAAGTTTAGGATGAAAGGCAGGGGTAATGTTTGAAACCCTTTTTTATAACTTAATTTGCATTGAATAAAATGTAATTTCTCAAATGTTTCCATTTGATTGTATAGAATGCTCCACAGGTTTCAGGCCCAGAAAAGGCATTCCTTTATTCCTTATGTTATTTAGTGTTTTTTTTTTGTTTTTTTTTAACTCAAATTAAATGTTAACCTAATGGACAATATGATTTAAATTGGAAAACTGTGATGAGGAATTTATCACCCCATGGCAATCAAGGTGATCAGTTAGATTTAACGCCGACCTGAGTCTGAAATGATTGCACGGCAGAGGGTGACATTAATGGCTCCCATCTTACCTCATGAAAGTTGCTCTGCCCTGAACGAGCGCCCAGCCCACCCCTTTAAAAATCACAGAGTTATTGAAAGTAATATGAAATTTCTAAATGTCATTAATTGACACATTTTCCTCTCTGAGGTGTCAGCCCAGAGACAGAAAGGTCACAGCTCGGAGGTGGAATATTTATATATATATTTCCCAGTTGTGTGAATTATGGCTGTCATTAACGAGAGGGAATGGATGGCGAGGCTGACTGAAAGCCTCCATCGATCCAGCAAAGCCAGGCTGAAACAGGGTCACCAAAACACCCATACAGAGGTGAAGGGTGCTTAGTTAAAGCGCGGAGAGTGCTGGACATGGTCTGAGGTAAGCTTTCATTACGCACAAAGGTTATAAAGGAATGCTGTTAATCACAATCACAAATGAGCCATCATTCAGTAGCATTACATACAATTATATCATGTGACATCTTTAACGACAGAACACAAAGACAAATCCTGGGAACATTCAATAGCACCCAGATGCTACAAACTGTAAATAAAGAAGTACTGCTGTAACCAGTGGAACTCTATGATCTTCTCATGATAATTATGTTGTAAGCATGCTTGGACGATTTAAGAGCATAGCCTAGAACTGCAAACCAGTTTTAGCAACATTGGCTACGCTCGATGACCCCACATTCTCATGGCCTCTTTGTTGTTTGACAGCAATGGGGTGAGTGGCGCTTCATTTTGAAGCGAACAGCGTACTACATAGCCACATGGCATTTAACTTGAGAAATGGTTTTCTGCTTCAGCCGTCACCATTTGTGTGTTCATCTCCAGGGCGATGGGGAGGGGTGGGATGGTGGGGTGGGGGAATGGTGAGGGGGGAGGAAATGGCTTGTTTTTTCGCCTTCCTGACGCTATTAGACATCAGCATAGAGCAGGCGCATGCATTTTATTGGTATGCGCGAAGAGTGTGAGAAAGCATGTTGTTGTTGCAACACCGGGACAAAGTGAGAGAGAGGTGGGATAGCCGAGATCTTTATCTATGGACGAGATAAATGTTTAATTAAGAAAGGTGATAATTGAAAGGCCTGCTTATTTACTAAACCTAGATCTAAATTCAACCCATAAAACACAATGGTGAGGTAAACACCTCTGAATGTTAGGCCTTAGTTTGAGTCTTACTTCTTATTTTTAAAATTCGTTAACAGGCATGCAAACATTGCTACATTGTACTTGACTTAATGCCATACAGTATGTTGAGGGTGCTTCCACATTCAGGGTGCCATTTGTGTCTCAATGATATTACATTTACAAATAAAGTTTGTATACAGTAAAGGTAAAATACACTTTAAACATAGGCATAAGTATCCTTCTTTTATAATTCATGTGCATGTTTCAGATAAATAGCTCAAAACATTAATAAAACCTATGAAATCTACAGCATTATCTATAGAAAACAGCATTTTTGCCATTCCAGCTCACTATAACATTACATTACCCTGAAATATAATCATAATACTTCAAAAATCTTTTTATTTTTGCAATGTGTGAATCCATTTAACATCTTGTGCTTGAAATATCCTCTTCCAGAAGTCCTCCAGTATAGATTATAAAATATGTACGTTAGTCCTACTACATTCACAGTTCAACAGAAAATTGGCTCACGTCACATTTTTCTATGTCGCTTTGAAAGTACCGCAGCTAATTATAAACTATAATCTAATTATGAATTAAAAGTAAAATATTAATTTAAAAAATTGTATGTAAATAATTAGAATATCCTTAATGTCCTCATGCTAATAACACAGATGCTAGTGTGTTTCCTAATTTAATTCCTTTTACTTTCAAATCTATTACTTATTTAAGAGTGAAATGCAGCCATAGTTAATGCATGGTTATTAGATTTAATGTTGAAAATGAGTTCAATAATAATGTTTAATATTTAAGAGTTACAAGGGCTAAAAGAGCACAATAGTGAAATCGGCCTTGAGGTACAAGATAGCGTGACTTCCATTTGCTTTCAGCCACCATTAACCATTCCTGCACTCTGTATTTCAATTTTTACTGAAAAACATAGAAGGTAGCCCTCATTCAAAATGCTCTCATAACAACATTTCTTTAAAATAGAGCAGCTCTGGTTTATGTCAGTAATTTATGCCATTTTATATAAAATGGAATTACGATTTGACAAAAAGCAGCCGCATTGTACAAATCCCCGAGAGCAAGGCAGTGGAAGACGTCTCGATGTGTAGAGCTGCCGATGTCCCATAGGCAGATAGCTAATAGGTTCATGATGTGGAGAAATAACTAATTACAGGCCTATGTTAGACATACGTAGGGGTCGCCGACAGAGTCCGTCATATTTTTTTTCTCTCCCCACTCTTTCAAAGCCTCGCCAAATGGAGGGAAACCAATCTAAACAACAGTTTATATAAAGCCCTAAATCTCATTAGGGCCAGGCAGAAGGAGGAAGAAAAAGTTTGACAAGGGAAAATATTAAATCACTTCCTGTACAGAAACAAAGTGACTTTCATGTGGTGCACAACCTAATTAAGGGGAACATTTTTGGAGGGTTAGCAGCAGCATTAAAATGCCCAGACACACTATAAGTCATAGGGCAGGATCTGAGGCATTAGGCAGTAAAGCGGCCTCGGCAGTGCGCCTACCATTGGGACAGCAGCAGAACACAGCCGACATCACCCTACATTTGCCATGACAGAAATATGGCCAAAGAACATGCACCCCATCACTGAGATTTAGTAGTCTTGTTTAGTGGTGGCAGCTTTTGAGCCTCTTCCAAATGGACATGTTTTCAATGAGTTTTAATGTATCTGTTCCACCGTTTTTAAAACAGCTCATACAATGCAGTATATGGGATATCCATTATATGTTGTAGATCTGTGCTTTATTCAACTGATAATTAATGTTCGGCTATCTAATGATTTATTTATGTCATCTATTTAATGACAATTAATTGTATTTACATTTTAAAGGCATGTACCACACCTTGTACCACACCTTAATAGGTTTATAGAAGTATACAATATATTTGTATTAATTTTTTTCTACTGTTCTTTTTTTTAAAATTAAAATATGCAACTTAATTACACCATTTGCAGTATTTATAATAATAAGTTGCTGATCAAATGTCAGGAAAAAGGCTGTGTCAAAGTCTGTAAGACCTATGAACCAGTTTGTAACATTATGTTGATGATGGTTGGAATATAGCATATTATTATTATTATTATTATTATTATTATTATTATTATTATTATTATTATTATTATTATTATTGTTGTTGTTGTTGTTGTTGTTGTTGTTGTTGTTGTTTACTCAAGGAAATCAAAGATAAACATAATGAACCAATAAACCTTAGGTAACAGTTATTTTTTTTCAGTACAAATCATTATACCATATAAGGAAATGTCTATACTGTACATTGAGCACAGGTACTGTATGTAAAATATTATATAAAATAATGCTTACATTGATATACAGAGTAAATAGGCATATAAAGAATTTAATATGCTTGTTGAATTAAAAAATAAATAAATAAATGTTAAAGTTTTTGCACATTTAATGGAATGGGGGAAAAGGTAGAGTATTGATTTCAATAGTTATTATTTTGTAAATACTGTGGAAATATGAATGGACAATCTGAAGGGAAAAAAAGGAAAAATCTGAAAATTGGTAGCCAAATCACAATTTTTGCCCCCAAAGCCCAGGCTTAAAGACACATTTATACTTCCCCAAGGATGCATTTACACTTTTAAGTCATTATTGTTGTCAATCTCACACCTGGTTTAAAAATGTCATCAAATGTCAAAAATCTTATAAATATACATGACTATTTGATTCATAGATCCACTTCCATATATTTTATATTTTTTATAAACAATAATAAAATTAAATAATATACTAAAAGTCTCCAATGAGTTATCTGGGATACTCTCTTTAACACAAGATCCATGCTGTAACATTATACCTGCTAGTGCTGTTCAGTAACAAATGCCTCCTTGTTCCAAATAGTCTCTTGCCAAACGGCTAACACTTCCCCAATCACCTGCCAATGTCTGATAAACAGCATCATCAAATCCGAGAAACCCGATCTGGCTTTGAGAAATAACCATGTCTGTTTGCAGGTGATAAATGAGACTGAGTGTGTCGTTAGGTCACTGGGTTTAGCCTGCTTCAGTCTCAAGCTCATGCATGATGAGGTTGTTTAGGCTTTGGCAAATAGCTGAGCACAAAATTAGTAGAGTAATTCCTGAGCCAGTCCTGGGCTGTGAATGTGCTAATCAATTGAGTGCCCTTGTTACACGGGAAGATTTGGACTGCTTGACCACTGATGAGGAAAGGGGTTTTTGTGTGTGTGTGTGTGTGTGTGTGTGTGTGTGTGTGTGTGTGTGTGTCTCTGTGTGTGTGTGTGTGTGTGTGTGTGTGTATGTTTGGGTGGTTGAGCATGGTTGGTAAATGGTGAAGGGGTCAGCAGGGTGGGTTTTCAGAGAGTGACAGTTTTAACTCTTTTCAAATGTACAGAGTGATTAATGAGGGTCTTTTATGGCAAGCGGGTGCGGTGGTTCGGGTGAGTCACGGGCCTGGGAGTATTGACATCTCCATTATTTACAGAGTGATCGGAGCGGCCGAAGGGCCCCTGATTAGAAAACAATAAATGCTGTTATTGGTGATCCGGCCCTAAGCAGAACACTGCAAATGTATGTCCAAGCTTTTCTAATTACTGTGGCCAACTGCACACTGGACAGTGATAAACCAAGAGCAATAGAGCAGTCCCAATGGGGGGTGGGGGTTTGTGCATGTGTGTGTGTTGGTGTGTGTGTTGGTGTGTGTGTGTGTGGGTGGGTGGGTTTGAATAAATATGTAGTATGAAAATGCTTTCGATATCATTGGTGCTTTATTTGCTATATTAATGAAATGACTTCAACTTCACTGCATCATTGTTCTGCCTCCATAAGTAATAAAATAATAAACAATACATATGATCACATATCCACCATGAAGTATAAAATACATGAACAATCTTTCCATTTATAAATTCCCTATGTGACAGACTGTTAGATGCTCGCCTGTGGTGTGTATAGAAACTGTGGAATAGTTCTAGAGCAAACACAAGCGCATTCACACTTTTGTGCAGCTGACATTTGGAGCCTGAGAAAAAGCCCACGGTGTTTAATGAGAATAAACTTTCCAATGCGATGAAATATTAAAGTCTAATTTTAAACATTATGATGGCAGCATCTCTGTCTGAATACAATGAAACATGTTGGCACTTACAAGAGGCAATTTTATCCATATTATAGCTAAACGGGTTACATTATTTACATGTACTATTTATATGACACCTTTTATAAGACTGTCAGGTTTAATTTATTGTTTTTGAGACAATTAAGTCTTTAGCATTTTTCTCCTATTTTTCAAATCATCATTATTTGTTCTTGGTTTGAAAATTCCAATATGGAGAAAATATATGATTGGTCTTATCTTCTCATTTGGCTTTATTTAATTAAAACAGCTTGATTAACAATTTTTCTCTCTCTTGAAGTTAATATGACAAAAAATAAATAAATGAAAATAATGCAGCTGAGAATGTTACAGAAAAAACAGAACACACAACATCCTGCACTTTCCCATGGCAGATAACTTACTATCACAAAGCACTGAAACTGGAGACTCCTTCCACAAAGCTCACCATATCAACGATTAGCCATTTTTCTTTGTTAAATAATCCATTCATTATTAGCCTTTACAGAGTGTCTGCCTTACATGTCTATTTTTTCTATAGTTGTTACTATAGAATCAATAATGTATTGTTTATTATAAACCTGTAAGTTCAATTTCATCCACCACTATTGTTAGATCTGTTGTTCTGCAAAATGCATCAACACCTTCTTACCAGTCAGGCTTAAGAATTCGACAGTGCTATGTTATAATATTAATAACTATACAAGCCTACTGTGTATAGAGCAAGAAAGAAACAGTGGGTTGCTAGCAGGGTTCGGTGTGGTAAGAATGCTTGAAAACACAAGAATGTCAGTGAATATTGTAGGTGACATCACAGATGGTGAGACACACAGTTCTCGCATCATCAGCTGGTGATGTGGTGCTCCAAAGTGACGGCTAAGTCAGGAATCCTCATCAGTCTATTCAACTGAAAACCCAATCTAAACACTCAACTTTCAGCATATGGTGAATATGTAGATACAGTAAAGACTAGTTTAAGGAGTAACAACATACATATAATAATGCTATTTATCATACCATTACCACGTTTGACCAAATGGAATTCTACAGGGTGTCCCAAAAGTGTCCATACATAGGGGAAATTAACACTTTTTAGCAAAATGTCTTCAGTCTTTAAGAATGCCTTTGACAAAAGAAGAACGCACTGAAGTCATTCTCATGGCTGGATCGGGGAGCTGTCGCAAGGTTATGATGGACTTATCATGGGCAAGCACATCACACACAACACTGCAGCCAAACTTATTAACAAATTCAAAAAGACTGGAAGTGTTGCAGATCGAGAAGTGGACGGAGTTTTGTAAGTTTCAGATGTAAACTTAAAGAAATTCTTTATTAGAGTAATATCAGCTGAATCTGTAGTGCATGTTTGATTACTATTTGACAATTTTCAACAAATTTCCTGGCACCTAGCAAAGTACAGAATACCAGTTTATCTGAAACTCAATTAAAATGGAAGTTACTATGGGCAGTTGGGTGAAACCAGTAACTGTGTATATATTGATGAATCCTTCAGTGAAAGGTCGTAAATTCAGAGGGAAGAATTTTTCATGCATTACCAGCTCTGCTTAGTCATGTAACATTGCCATAAAAGCTCATGAAATGTGTAATAACCCAAATTTTTACTAGGTACTGTAAACCACATGCTTCCACAGGATGCGATTCTGATTCACAATCTGTTATGATACAATACAATACAGTTCAATTTAGCAGTAGATTCGTTTATTCGTTTCTGATATGTTTCAATATGTGAACAACTTTGTTCAGAATTTGGGGTAGGCTTACCATTAATTCACAAATGATGATGATATAGATAAGGACTGAATCAGTTGATTTAATCGGATGGTTGAATCGATTATCAGTCCAAATCACCGGATTGTTACACACCTAGTTATTTAGAGCTTGAAAGTTGGATGAAACTACAACTCCAGTTCCAGAAAAGTTGTGATTTTTTCTAAAATGCAAAAAAAAAAAAAAAAAAATCTGTGATTTGTTAAGTCTCTTGAAACTTTAATTAATTGACAAAAGTACAAAGAAAATATATTCAGTGCTTTCACTGACCAACTTAATTGTATTGTGTAAATATAAACAAATTTAGAATTTGATTTACTTTGATTTATACTTTTAGTATATTATTTAATTTCAACACACAAAAAAAGTTGGGACAGAGGCAAAATAAGACAAAAAGTTTATAGAATATTCAAGTGACACCATTTTGGAGGATCAGGTTAACTGGTAACAGGGGAGGGTATCAGGATTGGGCATAAAAGGAGCATCCACCAAAAGCTCAGTCTTTGCAAGCAAGGATGGGTCGTGGCTCACCACTTTGTGCCAAACTTTGTGAGAGAATTGTCAGTCAGTTCAAAAACAACATTGCTCAACACAAGATTGCAAAGAATTTAGGTCTTTCACCATCTACAATGCATAATATTTTGAAAAGATTCAGGGAATACGGAGAAATCTCATTGCGTAAAGGGCAAGGCCGGAAACCACTGTTGAATGTGCCTGAGAAATTGTCATGCTACTGTAATAAATATAACCACATGTGCTTGGGGGTGCTTCAGAAAACCGTTATCACTTAACACAGTCCGCCGCTGCATCCAGAAATTCAGCCCGAAACTCTATAACGCAAGGAGGAAGCCACACATCAACTCTATGCAGAAATGCTGCCAAGTTCTCTGGGCCCAAGCTCATCTCAGATGGACTGAAAGGCAGTGGAAACGGGTGCTGTGGTCAGATGAGTCCACATTTCAGCTTGTTTTCGGGAAAATGGACGCCGAGTTCTCCATGCCAAAGATGAAAAAGACCAACCAGGCTGTTATAAGCGAAAGTTGCAAAAGCCAGTATCTGTGATGGTATGGGGGTGCATCAGTGCCCACGGCATGGGTGACTTGCATATGTGTGAAGGTACCATTGAGGCGGAGGCATACAGTGGGGGGAAAAAAAGTATTTGATCCCCTGCTGATTTTGTTCGTTTGCCCACTGACAAAGAAATTATCAGTCTATCATTTTAATGGTAGGTGTATTTTAACAGTGAGAGACAGAATAACACCAAAAAGTCCAGAAAAACGCATTTCAAAAAAGTTATAAATTGATTTGCATTTTAATGAGGGAAATAAGTATTTAACCCCTTCGACTTAGTACTTGGTGGCAAAACCCTTGTTGGCAATCACAGAGGTCAGACGTTTCTTGTAATTGGCCACCAGGTTTGCACACATCTCAGGAAGGATTTTGTCCCACTCCTCTTTGCAGATCCTCTCCAAGTCATTAAGGTCATTTTCAATATACCCTGGCTGAGGGAAGGAGGTTCTCACCCAAGATTTGACGGTACATGGCCCCATCCATCGTCCCTTTGATGCAGTTGTCCTGTCCCCTTAGCAGAAAAACACCTCCAAAGCATAATGTTCCCACGTCCATGTTTCACGGTGGGGATGGTGTTATGACTTGGGGTCATAGGCAGCATTCCTCCTCCTCCAAACACGGCGAGTTGAGTTGATGCCAAAGAGATCTGACCAAACCTGACCACAACACTTTCACCCAGTTCTCCTCTAAATCACTCAGGCAAACTACAGACGGGCCTGTACATGTGCTTTCTTGAGCAGGGGGACCTTGCGGGAGCTGCAGGATTTCAGTCCTTCACTGCATAGTGTGTTACCAATTGTTTTCTTGGTGACTATGGTCCCAGCTGCCTTGAGATCATTAACAAGATCCTCCCG
The DNA here is from genome assembly GCA_023630585.1 of Cranoglanis bouderius. NCBI lineage: Eukaryota > Metazoa > Chordata > Actinopteri > Siluriformes > Cranoglanididae > Cranoglanis > Cranoglanis bouderius. The sequence continues at coordinate 8,717,626 of CM042555.1, forward strand.
TGTAGTTCTGGGCTGATTCCCCACCTTTCTCATGATCATTGAAACTCCACGAGGTGAGATCTTGCCCCAGACCAAGGGAGACTGACACTTTCTTCCATTTGCGAATAATCGCACCAACTGTTGTCACCTTCTCACCAAGCTGCTTGGCGATGGTCTTGTAGCCCATTCCAGCCTTGTGTAGGTCTACAGTCTTGTCCCTGACATCCTTGGACAGCTCTTTGGTCTTGGCCATGGTGGAGAGTTTGGAATCTGATTGATTGATTGCTTCTGTGGACAGGTGTCTTTTTACAGGTAACAAACTGAGCACTCTTTTAAAGGGAGTGCTCCTAATCTCAGCTAATTACCTGTGTAAAAGACACCTGGGAGCCAGAAATCTTGCTGATTGATAGGGGATCAAATACTTATTTCCCTCATTAAAATGCAAATCAATTTATAACTTTTTTGAAATGCGTTTTTCTGGATTTTTTTGTTGTTATTCTGTCTCTCACTGTTAAAATACACCTACCATTAAAATTATAGACTGATCATTTCTTTGTCAGTGGGCAAACGTACAAAATCAGCAGGGGATCAAATACTTTTTCCCCCACTGTATACTGGGATTTTAAAGAGACATATGCTGCCATCAAGGCAACGTCTTTTCCCAGGAAGTTCATGGTTATTTCAGCAGGACAATGCCTCATTCTGCATGTGCTACAACAGCATGGCTTCGCAGGCACAGAGTGCTGGTGCTCGACTGGCCTGCCAGTAGTCCAGATCTGTCTCCTATGGAGCATCATGAAGGACTGACCAAGACCAAGGGCTGTTGAGCAGCTGAAGTCTTGTATCAAGCAAGAATGGGCAAAAATTCCACTTGCAAAACTGCAACAATTAGTATCCTCAGTTCCCAAACGATTAAAAAGTGTCATTAAAAGGAAGGGTGATGTAATACAGTGGTAAACATGCCTCATTTTTTTGAGTTTGTTGCAGGCATCAAATTCTGAATTTGTTTATATTTACAAAATACAATTAAGTTGGTCAGTGAAAACACTGAATATATTTTCTTTGCACTTTTGTCAGTTAATTAAAGTTTCAAGAGACTTGACAAATCACAGATTGTTGTTTTTGTTGCATTTTAGAAAAGATCCCAACTTTTCTGGAATTTGGGTTGTACATAAATAAAAACACTTTGGTAAGACTTTCTCTTGTGTCTGGCTTACACCAAAACCTTGCTAGAGTTTACTCTTTTAGATTGTTGTCATTTTTAATGTTTGCTGATGGAAGTCAACAACTGCCCTTAGGTTTGCATTATAAGTGAAATTGACATCAGCTTTGTTGTTGTTGATGTTGTTTTATTAATACAGGGAAATATCTTGAGATTCTTGTCTGTGCTATTCACAGAAGCTACAAACGTGTTGAATGGAGAATAAATAGGTTGAAAAATGCTGGAGTATCCCTTTAAGAAATATCACTATTATTACAATATTACTGTTATTTTTTGGTGTCTTTGTGGTTGTATGAATTCCTGGTTTATCATGTGACACATTTCCTTGCACGCTGTGTGGCCTGCTCTTTGAGTCAGGCATCATAGAGGATCTTTGCTTGATGGGAAAGAAGGCAGAAGATGGAGGCTTTTCCACACAGGATTTATGTCAGGCCCAAGCCCTCCGAAATAGCAGTTCTCCACCTGCCCAGGATTTACGTGTCACTTAATGGGAAGAGACATGCGCGTCCTTGACAAGTACACCTGTCAGTGGGCTGTGAACGACAGGGCCGAACCAGCATCCCATTCTCAAATCTCTCCTCGTCAAAAAAAAAAAAAAAAAAAAGGCAGGCAAATCAAACCTGAGCACTGAAAGCAGGCACTAATCAACTCCTGTACATCACTCACACACAGCCAAGAGCGAGAGACAGAGCGAGAGAGACGCAGGTGAAAGTTATTTCATCACTACGTAGGCGTATTTATATTTAGTAACGACTCGAACGAGTATGTGGTAGAAAAGGAAACTGTTAATTTGTTCCTGCAGGAGTTAAATTGTTGATAAAAAATAATCATTAATATGGTGCAGTATTATATAGCATAAGGAATGTTGTGATAATGGGAGCAGATAGAATGTGTAATCAACAGCTGATATCATTGTTGTGTTAAAAAAAAAAAGTAGTTGGCAGCTAACTGGCACGTCTCCCTGTAGTTCATAAAAAAAAACCCAGTCCACTCTGTAAAACCTGTCTCTGCGGCACACGCCAAACTTATCACATCCTGACAGCAACAGCCAGGAGTGTCTCCTCTCTTTTGACTCCTTAAACAAAATATTGCTGTGCTCTAAAATTGATGACCGTCTTGTGTTCGCTTTCTTCTAATATCTTCAAAGGAGCTCCACTTCAGAGAACAGGGCATGGGGAATGGTTCGGCGTGTCTGTGTCTGTGTGTGTGTCTATACTGTAGGAAAAAGAAACTAATTGCTTTCTAAAAGATGATTAAATAAAGGTATAAATCAGACAACAGAGACGTGTGCGGCAGATGAACTTTCTCCAACTGATTGTAAAGGAAGTCTGGACCGGAGACGAATGGTGCTCACGCTGTCATAAAGTAGCATCTCTCATTGAGGAGATTTATTCCAGATTTCAGCGAGAGATCGCTGGCAGATAGGAGTTAGCCTCCGCCGCTCCCCATCAGATACTTCCCCGCTACTCTCCCATCAGAAGTACACTCGCTATCAGCTCAATGTGGTGAATCCATCACTGCCCTGCTCCTATCTCTTCCCTTCAGCATCCTTGATGTCAGCATGACGCATCCTTATGGCCTGCCCATTAGAACAACAGGCTAGGAAGCAATAGACAGCGCTACTCACAGGTTAGACGAAATGAGCACGTGAGTAAGAGAAAGTGACGCAGGAATGAAGGAAGGCAGGGGAGTGCGCCTGTCATAGAGAGTGTGTTTGTGCCGGCGTGTGACATCCTCTCTGAGCCTGACACACTGATTTGGCCCAGGGACGGCAGCCTGTGTGTGACACCCGGCACTCTATAAAAAGCCTGCATATGCTCCTCTCTGAGTGTAGCGCGTATGTGTGAGAGAACGTGTGCGAAAGACGGGAGGGAGAGTGTGAGTGAGGCCATGTATCTAACAGCCCCAGCTTCAGCAGTCCCTCCATATGGGCGGGCGGAGTCTCTTGCAGTTGACGGACAGGAGGGCCGAGATGGCCCATCTGCGCCTTTTGCAGGTGTTTCGAATGATTATATTATTAGCTCTATCCGCTCATCTTTGAGTTTTATGGGCTTTTTAGTATCCCCGGCCTCAATCTGGTGGGGGAGAGGAGAGGTAAAATATATCCATGCACAACACCATCTGTCTGAGGGAAGATACACAACCCATCTCCAAGGCAGGAGGGGGTTTATCCCAGTTTTACGAGGGCATAGCTTTAGGTTTCATTTCTCCTTGCTCTGTGGATGTGTGTGTGTGTGTGTGGGTGTCCATGTGAGCGTATGTTGAACAGAGATGTGGGGATGTGCTGAGGAGTTGTTTTGACTATGCAGTGAAAGCATTTGCATAATGCTCAAAATAATCACAAAATAATTAGCGCAGTTCTGCTGGGGCTTTTTTGAAGTAGGCTGGTTTCGGTGTCAGAAAGCAGCGCGAAGAGAGCGGGAGAAAGTGCTTTCGCAAGAACTTCGCCCTATGCCAGTCACCTGACATTCAGATGGCATCTCAAACATTTCGTTTTTTTTTCGCTCCTCTGTGAATCATTTTTAGAAATGCCATTACAGAGTTTATGTCATGCTGTCACTGACTGACAAACAGATGTGTGACATTGCTTTCGATTCATACTAAATAAGGATGGGTCAGTTCTCTCATTTTTCAACCTGCACCTTATTTATGGAGTTCTTCAAGAAAATGCATGTTTTTTTTTTTTTTTAAATATATGAGTAAATGTGTGCTTTTGTTGCAGTTGCCTTTCTCTCACTCGTACAGAGCAGCTGTTTATTTTGTATTCCTCTTTGTCACGCTTGCTTCTCCATGCCGCAGTGGCGGATGTTTGGTAATGGCCATTTAGAGTAATCAATCGGAGGCTTTGAAGTTGGAAGATGAAAGAAGAGTTTGACAGCTAATGTGTGTCTGTCCTGTGCCGTGAACTGCATGCCAATGCCAGTGCTTTGAAGGCAAAAGGACGGGCACATCAGGTTGAATTTATCCCCCTTAGAAAATCCCAACCTCTGCTCAGTACTGCCGCAATAACAAGTGGCATCTCTCTCTCTCTCTCTCTCTCTCTCTTTCTCTCTCTCTCTGTCTTTCCTTCCTTCTCACATATTCTCCATTGCACACATGCACTCTCTCTCTCCCTTCTGACTCTGTCTCTCTCTCTCTCTCTCTGTTTTATATATCTGTCACATACCTATACCTCCAATGCAGCCCGTGCCATCTCTGATTCCACGCTCACCCTCAGAAATGTGTTCAAGTAAACATTTCACGCTTGCTTATGCTAAGGAGAAGTGGCAGATGCAGGTAAGTGACAGCCCGAGATCTGACGCAGGTTTACACAGATATTGATGAAGAAAGTAGACTCTCTCTCTCTCTCTCTCTCTCTCTCTCTCTCTCTCTCACCCCTCTGCAGTTCCTGCACATCAAAAGGCATCTGTGGTTAAACAGATGCTAACCGACTCTTTTATACTCTTTTATGGAATTTGTTGTCACTCTGAACGCTTATGAAGAAAATTAGTAAACATATTAATTCACAGCATGTGCAAGATATGCACGTTGATGCAGAGGATATGCAGTAAATAGTGATAGGCTGTAGAGACAAACTAATCCTCTACTCAAAAACAATAACATTAATTAGTAATAAGTCTTTTGTATAGACTTGCTAGTTCAGTAGAGCTTACATATTGTATATACACTAATATAACAGGAAACATTACTAGGTGCCACTGCCACAAAGGACATGTCATTGAGACATGGAACCACAGAGCCGTGCATCGTGCATGAAAGTCCAAGGCTATTCCAGCTATAGCAACCATCAGACTGCAAACAAACACAAGAATAATATTCACACAGAAACACAGGGAGAAGATAATGCTTATATACATGTATGGAGTCAAAATAAGGCCTAATGTTTTAGGGACCGAAAAGCAGAATCTGTAACCCTGAAATCAAACTTTAGAAATGAGAATTTTCCAAAAGTGTGACCATTTATCCATTTGCCCTTTTAATATGTATTATAATGTAAATATGTATTTTGGTGGTTGCATTGCCACCTCACAGCTTCAGGCCCCCAGATTCGATCCTGACTGCCAATTACTGTATGTGTGGAGTTTCCCTTGTTTCCCTGTATCTACATGAGTTTCCTCTGGGTTCTCCGGTTTTCTCCCACTATATATACGAAGACTTTGGCAGTCCCCTATATATACAGAGACTTTTGGGACACCCTGTACTTTAGTCTTGTGTAATATCCTTCTTAGAAATATGGGGTATATGGATTTAACTCAGTAGAGCTTTGGTGTGTCAATCACTTGTTTAGTACCCAATGATTTGATAAATCCTTCTCATATTCAGGCCAAGAATGAAATTTTATATACAGAGCTGTACATTAAGGTTCCCTTAGCTAGCATTATTTTTAACATATTAGTTAACATGAACAAACAATGTACTTAAGTGTTAATGCACCATACGTAACATAGTAACTAGCACTCAGTAACAAAAACAATACAAACAGTACTATTATTATTATTATTATTATTATTATTATTATTATTATTATTATTATTATTATTATTGTGTGTAATGAACCAAATAAACCAAATTTTTAATGCTAAACATTTAGGAATATGCCATCATTTAATTTTCACTAATTTATATGGACTTATATTTATATTGCGTACTGCCTTTACATCATTTACAGTGGTAAAGGACATGCACACAGCAAGATCTGAGCTTACACACATGCTTGTACACATGTTCAGATACGCACATGTTTTATTACACACCATGGTGGTCCCTGACCCCGGAGTAAGAATTTCGGGAAAGCAGGCCTTGAAATCCCCCCACCCACAGAGAAAACGGAGGGCTGAAGTGCGTTAAAGGAAGTGATCAGCAGCTCTCCTACATAAGCCGCCCAGCTGGGAGCCTGCAAGAGGTTTTACACAAGGCCTAACTTAGACTGCTATCTCTCTCTCTCTCTCTCTCTCTCTCTCTCTCTCTCTCTCTCTCTCTCTCTAGCCACCAGACCCACCAGTCTGTTTCATTCAGACACTCACTTTCAACACAGAGAGCCGGTTAACAACATCTCCCAGCCACAGTAAAACAACATGCTTACATAACACAAACCACATGTGCTGCTGAGAGAGAGAGAGAGAGAGAGAGAGAGAGAGAGAGAGAGAGAGAGAGAGAGAGGTCAGATAAGCTTTACGTCTCTCTCTTAAACATTTCAAATAAACTTGGGTATTTGTAATTATAACATGAGAAAGTGAAAGTATGACACACTTGCCAATAAATAGTTACAGCTGTAAGAACAATGTTACTAGGCAACTAGAACATAGGGATGCCAAACATAAGCTAGCTAATTACTAAGGCTACTGATTTACCTATGTAGAATTCAGCTATTAAGTCTTTCATATAACCAATGTAAATGCATAGTATCAGTGGAAGCAAGACAAAACGGTGGCTTAGTGGTTAGCCTCACTACCATTGCGTCACATCTCTGGGGTTCGAATCCCACCTCTGCCCTATGTGCACGGAGCTTGCATGTTCTCCCCATGTTTTGGGGGTTTCCTCCAGGTACTCCGGTTTCCTCCCTCAATCCAAAAGACATCTAGGCTGATTGGCATTTCCAAATTGTAGTAGTCTGTGAATAGGTGTGTGAATGTGCCCTGCGATCATCCAGAGTGTCCCCCACCTTGTGCCCTGAGTTCCCTGGATAGGCTCCAGGCTCCCCCACTACCCTATGTAGGATAAGTGGTATGGAAAATGGATGGATGCACTCCGTGTGACTAAAATTACACTGTAATAACAATTAGCATTTAGGACAAACTAAACATCAATTGCTTTCAACATACTGAGAAGCATCAGCATTCAAAGTTCAAACAAAATGTAAATGTGTCATACATTTGATATTCAGTGGTTAACAAGCATAAGCTAGCTAATCATTGAGGCTATTGATTTAGCTAGGTAGAACTCAGCTGTTAAGTATATTATGCAAACAATGTAAAGGCACTTCCAGGTCAGTGGAAGTGAGATAAAACTATAAGGAATATCAACATTTAAGTCAGATGTGTGGGGAAAATATTTTTAAAATCTTTACAATTGCATTATAATTACATTGACCAAAACTTACAGAGGTTTCCACCACATTGAGAAAGGCAGCATTCTTCAAAAGTCTGTAGTCACCAGTAGGCAGTAAGTATGCAGCAGGTCAGGAGCTAGGCAGAAAGTAATAATCTAAATTTATGGACTTCTGCTGCATGTGGGAATGTTACTGCAAGTACCGTAAAATATAAAAACGACAACATTCATGCCGCCGTGCATAGTATTCGATAACAATAATTAATATTTAATGATCAATTAGGATTATTTCTGTTTTGTCAGTGTTAATATAGCACCCTGTTTTCCATAGACTGTGTGGAAGAGACAGGAGACTACAAAACTCTTTTATTTTATTTATTTCTTTATTGTATTATTACAATGGCACTCTGGATATGGGATGTGCATTGAATTAGCACTAGTCCCAGTTTTAACTGTGGTCACTGGTGCATCCGTATAATTTTCCATCAAGACTTTCACTCTTGGTTCCTATCTCTCTGCCCTGGAGAATGTGCATGGAGTTTGCATGTTCTCCCCGTGCTTTAGGGGTTTCCTGTATATATATATATCACCTTCACCTTTACCCTCAGCTTCTTTAGCAAGGCAGTGGTCATCTTGGAGGTGTGTTTGGGGTCTTTATCATGTTGGAATACTGCCCTGCGGCCCAGTTTCCGAAGGGAGGGGATTATGCTCTGCTTCAGTATATCACAGTACATGTTGGCATTCATGGTTCCCTCAATCAACTGTAGCTCCCCAGTGCCGGCTGCACTCATGCAGCCCCAGACCATGACACTCCCCCCACCATGCTTGACTGTAGGCAAGACACACTTGTCTTTGTACTCCTCACCTGGTTGCCGCCACACACGCTTGACACCATCTGAACCAAATAAGTTTTTCAGGACAGGACATGGTTCCAGTAATCCATGTCCTTAGTCTGCTTGTCATCAGCAAACTGTTTGCGGGCTTTCTTGTGCATCATCTTTAGAAGAGGCTTCCTTCTGGGATGACAGCCATGCAGACCAATTTGATGCAGTGTGCGGTGTATGGTATGAGCACTGACAGGCTGACCCCCCCACCCCTTCAACCTCTGCAGCAATGCTGGCAGCACTCATACATCTATTCTGCAAAGCCAACCTCTGGATATGATGCTGAGCACGTGCACTCAACTTCTTTGGTCGACCATGGCGAGGCCTGTTCTGAGTGGAACCTGTCCTGTTAAACCGCTGTATGGTCTTGGCCACCATTCTGCAGCTCAGTTTCAGGGTGTTGGCAATCTTCTTATAGCCTAGGCCATCTTTATGTACAGCAACAATTCTTTTTTTCAGATCATCAGAGAGTTCTTTGCCATGAGGTGCCATGTTGAACTTCCAGTGACCAGTATGAGAGAGTGTGACACCAAACTTAACACACCTGCTCCCCATTCACACCTGAGACCTTGTAACACTAATGAGTCACATGACACCGGGGAGGGAAAATGGCTAATTGGGCCCAATTTGGACATTTTCACTTAGGGGTGTACTCACTTTTGTTGCCAGCGGTTTAGACATTAATGGCTGTGTGTTGAGTTATTTTGAGGGGACAGCAAATTTACACTGTTATACAAGCTGTACACTCACTACTATACATTGCAGCAAAGTGTCATTTCGTCAGTGTTGTCCCAAGAAAAGATATAATAAAATATTTACAAAAATGTGAGGGGTGTACTCACTTTTGTGAGATACTATACATATAAATATATAAATATATATATATATATATATATATATATATATATATATATATATATATATATATATATATATATGACACAGATGTTTAATATCAAAAGCTTGTTGTGCTGCGCAAAGGACCAAGCACCATGTGAATTCCAGACTTGAATCTTTACTCATGGACCTCCATTTGCTAGAAGACTAAAAAACAAAAAAAGTGGAACTTTCACCTTCAGCTTGACTTCTGAGTCTTTGACAGGTACAACCAGCACAATACATAGCTCTCAACACATGTTAATCCGTGAAAATTGTTAATACTCTTATAAAACACGCTTTGCTGTTGTAGAAATCATAGCTGTTTGTGCTTCTTGCTTCCTTAAATCTGTACAAAAGATTCCTGATGGAGGTGGAGGCTAAGGTTTAGCACTATCCTTCTCATTTTCTAATAAGAGCTTTCTCTCTTTCTTTCCACTTGCTCTCTCACCCTTTCCCATAATCCCATCTGAAAATATTTCCGTAACATAACAAAGGCTTACTTATCTCCATGTTACCTATTAAAGGTCTAAACTCCTGCGTCTTTGATAAACACTCCCAATAAGGGTTTATCTCTGAACCCTTATCGCACTCTTGAAGGTCCCTCTCGACTCGCCGCTGTAATTTCTTTAATTAAAGTGTCATTTTGGGAAGGAAATATGGGCTTCATCATTCAAGAGAGATGCAAATAAGTTTACAAGACTGTGGAAATGTATTTTTTTTCTCCTTGTGACTACTATTATTGTTATTTTTACATGGCTTAGGGTAAGCCCTCGTGGGTTTTTTTTGGCTGGTGGGTTTGGAAAAGCGCAAGGGCATTTTGGAGATTCCTCTAAGGAGACAGGAAGAAAGGAGGGGAGCTGAGATGAAGAGCGCAATAAATAAAATGGTTGCTTTCTAAACAAGGCCCATGGAGGATTGGCTTTTAACGCCCTGAGCCTCCGTCAGCACTTTGGGCGATTTGTGCATGATTTCATTAGGGGCAAGAATAACAGCTTGATGAAGATGAAAATAGAGCACAGAAAGTACAAAAAAGATAAAAGGCAAGCGTAGAGTTGGGGAAGAAAGTCAGATCTTGTCTGTCCTAGTGGAAAAAAGTGAACAATATTTTGCATTACACTGTGTGTGTGTGTGTGTGTGTGTGTGTGTGTGTGTGTGTGTGTGTGTGTGTGTGTGTGTGTGTGTTAAGAATGCACTGAAAGATTTTACAATCTTCAAAAATGTTGCTATAATAAATAAAAATGTTTAATTATTGACTGAATTGTTTCTGTGTATTGCTGACAAACTTTAGATAAAAAGCCTAGCCACTTGATATATTTCCCCTTTCTTTTCTAAAATCTGATTTTACTTCTTTGACCTCAGGCCACTTTCTTTACTTTTCTATTGGCTCCCTTTCTTCTCTTTGTTTTCCTTTTGAATGGAAATAATGCACGGCTCCGTGGCTTGTTCATCTTTTGGCTATGTGACACGGTGCGAGACGGAGAGATTTATGCATGCGGGCGCCCAGATGCAGGGGCAGAAAGATACGCGAGATCCAATGGAGGAGCATGATAACGCATGAAATACGGCTCCTGGGCCTAGTAATTTAATGGCAGAGAGAAGGTTGTCATTATCCGAGCTGCCTTGAAGAGCTAGGTATGGAGCCCAGATGGTAGGGGCGAGATAGCCCGGGTGAAGTTTTGAGTAATTGATGACTTAAAAATAAACCCGAGGACTCATCTTGGGAGGGAAAGAAGAAGAATTACCCAACCCGACAAACATGTAGCATTCGGGTCAAGAGCGTAGCAGAGGCTCCTGATCCTCCTTTTCTTTCTCTCTCACTCTCGCTCTGTGTTTGAGCAGGCACAAACGATTTAAACGGGGACATAGAAATTACAGTTTAGAAAGTCTGGAAACTTTCTGTGGCATGATGCAATCTTTTCTTTAAAGCACAGTATTGTTTTAAGATGCTCTGGTCTGCCTAGATTAGGACCTCTGTTTATGAGCCTGAACTCTATATAAAAGACATTTACTGTATGTTTCTACAGCAATTCTATACTGACATAGTAATTTTAATGTAGGTTTAATATACATAGTGTGTTTAATAAGAAGTTAAAGAGGTGACAGTCAGACACAGACCATTTTAAAGATTTTACGTAGTCAAGCTTTTAAACAAGGTAATTCTAATCAACAGTTTTAACACAAGCGAGTTTAGAGCTTTATAGTTCAATTTGTTATGTATGTAGTAATGAGAGATGGACAGTTGAAAAACATCAGATCAGATCAGATTCCTGTTACTGGGTGACAGGAGTGGAATCTTTTGCTACTGCAACCCATCTGCTTCAAGGTTTGCTTCAACGTGTCTGCTTTTCTGCTCACCACGGTTGTAAAAAGTGATTCTTTGAGTTACTGTAGCCATCTTGTCTGCTTGAATCAGGAGAGGCCATCTTCCTCTGTCCAACAACCATGTCACGGTCAAAGACACTGAGATCATATTTTTTCCCCATTCTGTTTGATGTGAGCATTAAGTGAAACTGTTCATTTTGTGACTTTTCAGGTTCAGACATTTCACTATACATGTGTAACATATACTGCATGTAACTACCTAAATGTAATATTTCTCTACACCTTATCCTAAATTTAACACTATTCCTAAACTTTATATCCATCCATCCATTTTCTATCCAAGGGAACTTGGTGCACAAGGCGGGGACACCCTGGACAGGGTGCCAACCCATCTCAGGGCACTATCGCACACAATATGGGCAATTTAAAGATGCCAATCAGCCTACACATATCTTGGACTGGGGTAGGAAACCAGAGTACCTGGAGGAAACCCCTGAAGCATGGGGAGAACATGCAAACTCCACGCACACAGGGTGGAGGCGGGAATTGAGCCCCCAACCCTGGAAGTTTGAAGCAAGCGTGCTAACCACTAAGCCACCATGCCCCCTAGGGGAGGAAACCGGAGTACCTGGAAGAAACCCCCGATACATAAAAAAAGCCAATACATAATCAGGACTATTTTCCTGGTAGGTTATGGCAGGTTTTTTGTGTTGGTGAAGTTACACAAAATTACAGAATTTACCAGTGATATATAAAATATTAAGACTGTAATAGTGGAAAGAAATAATACACCACTATGGTTCATGTATTGGAATAAGTATCTTTATTTTATATTCAGACGGTGCTTGATAGTATGAATCTGTTAGAAATATTAAGCTTGCCTGGTGTATCTTTAAAAAATTATTAAACATTACATATATATGCAACTCAAGCAGCTTAAATCTGTAAACACTGTCTATCATTTCCCTTTGATTGGACATGGCTTTTAAAAGCCAGACATGGCATTAATAAAACAGTCTCTAATAGAAATATCATTCCCCTTATTTTTCAATCAGCCACAGCATCAGGCTAAATCTCCAATGCGTGACTTTAATTAAAGATTGATGGGTTGGCCATTCATCTGAAGCGCGCTTGATCCAGTAATTAAAATGACAAAAAAGATTTATTTATAGAAATTTGGTTGAACTCCTTCTTTCCACTGTCAGCAGAGCTGACTTTTTCTCTTTAATAAGGGAAGTAAGCAAATGTAATTTTCCCTTTTTTACCCCTCTCTCAGCTCTCTCCCTGTTTTCTCAATCAGTTGCAACATATCAGCATACGCAATTGCTCATATTCTATTAGTGTGATGTACAGACGCACTCGTTTTCACTTCTTCTGGCGACAAAGGCGGATGTGAGCGAGATTCGGTTTCCTGTCCGGAGGGGATGGCACAGTTTTCATTACTCAATCAAACTTATTAAGTAAAAGAAGTTAAAGTTGGGTTTTCAGTGGCCTTAGATCAGCAGTAACTGGGGAGAGAGAGAGAGAGAGAGAGAGAGAGAGAGAGAGAGAGAGAGAGAGAGAGAGAGAGAGAGAGAGAGAGAGAGAGAGAGAAATACAAACTAAATAGCTTTGCATTTTTATTTTGGTTAGTAATTATGTAGTCTCTTGGAGTTTGACAAAGCCTCTAATGAGTTCTCAGAGGATTTCTGTTTTATTTGTTTGTTTGTTATTTTTAAGCTTGATTAAGTCCCACGTATTTAACTAGCACAATTAAACCGAAGGGGGATACATTATAAGGCTTAACTCTCATACACGTTTGTTTTTAGTGCAGATTTATTCCTGTCAGCCTAGCTATTACCTACATGCTATTTTGCTCCATTAGCTAAATCACTAGTAGCCAATGATATCAAGGACCTAAAATATTAGTAGTAGTATGAGCAATGTTGTAATGCTAAATAAAACTGCCACATTCATTGGAAAGATCCAAATGGACTATCAATGCATTTGTCCAAAATATGACATTGTTCTTTTGGCTGCATTGCAGTTTCTCAGTTCCTCACAGTGCTACTTCTGGAATAAACTAAACTCAAAGAAATAAATAACATGTCAGACTAGTTTCAGATAATGTCTGTAACCAGCAAATTAGATTCCACCCCAAAACAAGCACATTTCGCTAAGCACGAAGAGGTATTGTGTGTTTTTTTGTGCCCCTCCGGGATGCATTGTGATTCATTACATAGGGAAATGCGTGCTTGTGTTACACGCTAATCTGATGTATTAATACATATGTTTACTCCAGTGGAGACACTGACTAAAGGCATTTCAGGAGTATGAATAAGCCATTATTAACTCCCGCCTGTGCTCCAAACAATGAATCAGTTCTACTAAGTTCTGGGCACAGTGAATTAATGACACAGATCCACCATCTGTAAATCCCCTACAGATGGTGTAAAGTAGGCTTCCACCACCAAACATCCCTCACTTCCGTGGCAAACGTCCCGTTTCCCCTGGCCTGCGCTTTAATGTGTTTCTGTAACGTGACGAGATATGTGCTCTGGCTCCAGCTTCTGGCTCAAAGGAGCAAAGAAAATGGCGGTCAAAAAGAGATGTATTAAATGATTATAATGACTGATGATATAGTCTTTTTTTTCCCCCTAAAAATGACTTTAATAGCATAATGGACAAATGGTCTCCAGGAATGACAGAATTATTAAAAGAAAAAGAATTGAGTGATTTTTTCACATTTATCAGTAGGTACATCGTGGCTTCACAGGGCTCTGAGAAATAAATGTAACCGATTCCAGTGATGTCTGTTTTACGATTTCCTCTTATTAAGCCTCTGCCTCTGCTGATCTAGAGTTAATTTCGGCGCTCAACTGGCAACAAAGAGCAGAAGGAAAAAGCCAAGGAGGATTTATAATCTTTTCCCCTCATTTGAAATCAGAGAAGTGCAGGCGGCCACGATCGCACAGCACTGACCACGGAGTGCAAGTGCAGCGGTGGCTCCCCAGCACTCCCTCGATGAGATAAAAACATATTACGTCGTATGATGAATGTTGTTATAAACTGCACCTGCGATAAGATTCAAGCATTCATATTTTCCATCATGTTAATGCTGGGAAGATAAAGTGCCAGAATCCCACCAGCTTCCACCTCTGTGACTTGATCAGGCTGCACCATTTTTCTCCGTCAGCAGGCCCAAAGGATGGAGCAGTACTCTGGGTGTAGATGTCACACAGTGTAACTATGCTGGACCAAGCTTTACTAAGATCATAATAAAATGAGAAGTGCAGTAGTGGAGGGAGGCTGTAGCATCACAAATCCACCACGGAATTGAGCCTGCAGTGGAAAAAGTGATGTACTTTCACATACTTTTAAATCTTATTGCTATTTACAAATCGTAAATAAAGTATCTCAGGTATTTATAAACAGGTATAAACATAATTAGTATATGGCCAAAAGAATGTGGACACCCATTTTTGAAAATCCCATTCCAGATGTAGCCCCCCTTTGCTGTTATAATAACCTCCACTCATCCGGGAAGTATTTCCACTAGATTTTGGAGCGTGGCTGTGGGGATTTGTGATCATTCAGCCACAAGAGCATTAGTGAGGTCAGGTAATGTTGTCGGACAAGGAGGCCTGGGGTGCAGTCAGTGTTCCAGTTCACCCCAAAGGTGCTCAGTAGGGTTGAGGTCAGGGCTTTGTACTGGCTGTTCAAGTTCTACTCCAGTGGAGTAGATCTTGCCAAACCATGTCTTCATGGAGCTTGCTTTGTGCATAGGTTCACTGTCATACTGGTACATGTTTGGTTAGTTCCAGTGAAGGGAAATCTTAATTCTACAGCATACAGTGCTGTGAAAAAGTCTTCTAATCTTCTGTTTTTGTGTATATCTCATACTAAATAGAAATAAACAAACGAAATACAACATAAAACAAAGGCAACCTGAGTAAACACACAATACCATTTTTAGTTAAGTTTTTTTTTTTTTATTGAAGCAAAAGTTATCCAACACTTATCACTCGTGAAAAACGAATTGCCTCCCTAAACTTAAAATCTGGTTGTGCCACCTTTAGCAGCAATAACTGCAACCAAACATTTCCGATAACTGGAGATCAGTCTTTCACTTACTTCTAGGACTAGGATTTACTCCTGTGCTTTGGATCATTGTCTTTCTGCATAATCCAGTTGCCCTTGAGTTTCAACTTATGGACTAAAGACCAGACATTCTCCAGATACTGGATTTTCTGGTAGAGAGCAGAATTCATATTCCCCTCAATTATTGCAAGTTGCCCAGGCCCTGAAGCAGCAAAGCATCTCCACACCATCACACTTCCACCACCATGCTTGACTGTAGGTATAATGTTCTTTTTGTGGAATTCTGTGTTTAGTTTAAGCCAGATGTAACGGGACCCCTGTCTTCCAAACAGTTCCACTTTTGACTCATCAATCCACAGAACATTCTCCCAAAAGGTTTGAGGATCATCAAGGTGTGTTTTGGCAAAATTCAGACGAGCATTCTGGGTTAGCAGTGGTTTTCACCTCGCCACACTTCCATGGATGCCATTTTTGTCCAGTGTCTTTCTGATATGGAGTCATGAACAGTGACCTTTATTGATGCAAGAGAGGCCTGTAGGTCCTTTGATGTTGTCCTTGGCTCTTTTGTGATTTCCTGGATGAGTCGTCGCTGTGCTCTTGGAGGAATTTTGGAAAGTCAGCCACTTCTGAGAAGGTTTACTACTGTGCTGAGTTTTTCCATTTGGAGATAATGGCTCTCACTGTGGTTCTTTGGAGTCCCAGAGCCTTTGAAATAGCTTTGTAACCTTTCACAGATTCATGTATTTCAATCACCTTCTTCCTCATCATTTCTGGAATTTCTTTTAACTTTGGCATAGTGTGTTACTAGGTAAGACCTTTTAACCAACTCCATGCTGTTGAAAAAGTTCTATTTAAGTGTTGATTTGATTAAACAGGGTTGGCAGTAATCAGGCCTGGTTGCGTCTAGTCCAGCTGAACCCCATTATGAATGCATTTTCATAGATTTGGGGAATTAGTAACTATGGGGGCAAATACATTTTCATTCAGGCCCAGTTGGTATTGGATAACTTTTTTGCTTCAGTAAATAACATTATCATTTAAAAACTGTATTGTGTGTTTGCTCAGGTTGCCTTTGTTTTATCTTTGTTTTAATTTCTGAAACAATTTAGTATGAGCTATACACAAAAACAGAACAGCACTGTACAAAGACATTGTATACAGTTGTGTTCTTCCAACTTTGTGGCAACAGTTTGGGGGAAGAACCACATATGGATGTGATGGTCAGGTGTCCAGAAACTTTTGACCATATAGTGTAAATCTAAAAGTTTTCATAGCATAATTGATGGTTCATTCTAATTAAGTAAGGAATAAACATGATGGGGTGAAAAATAGTTACATTTAATCTTGTGGAACATCCGCAAAACAAGTTAGTTCCTGTTATCGCTTATGTTTGAGCAGCTTTAAACAGTTGTTCCTTTACCAGACTCTCTTTTTTTGTCTAACAAGCCCGTAATCTTACAGCAAAAATGCAAATTCCTCCGTCCTGAAGAGTTTCCCATGTTGAAAAAGTTACAGTTTTACTTCTGACTACAGTTACAAAGCACTGACACTGGAGACTCCTTCCAAAAATGCTAAATAAACATATGTGGAATGTCCACCATACAAGTCACTGTGTAAGTTGTTATCAGACAAACAATAATGTATCAGAATTATTGCATTAATATAACTTGTGAAGCTGGAATTATTGTTAGAACTGCTGGTGTAGAAAATTAATCAACACCTTCTAATTGGGTTTAAAGTTTAGCTCACAACATAAAATCAAGCATAAATGTGACTACATTTTGGAGACAAAAAAGGCAGCTCTTATATAATTTGAAGCTCAGTAACTTCAAATCAAGTATATATAATGTCAACTTAAATATAACAGCAGTTTTAATACAACTAGAAAAAGTGCTTTTATGTTGCAAAATGTTTCAGATGTATTTTAAACACTATGACTGGTTTGTGGTCTGTGGGTGGAAAGTTTGAGAATAAAAAAACATTCCAGTGGTTCCTTGAATAAATAAGACGAATATTTGCTTGATGTGGCTCAAAATATTGGATTATTAATTAGTACTAATCTGGACTGTGATCATAAGGGGATCATGGGAAATGTTTTTAGACTAAATTTATGAGCAATCTATTCACAGATTTCATTACAAGGATTTCACCAACAGTTACAAATGTCATGCCTTAGTTTTAAATAATAGACTTTTAAACGAGTATGAAGACACACACACATTATATAAATAGTAAAAAACACACACACACACACACAAAAAAAAAACAAGTCAGTGAGGTCAGATTTCATTTTCAAGACTGCATCGCCACTGAGAAAGTCAGAGACTAGTGGAGGAAAAGTGAGCTCACTGTTTTCTTCCCCACATTTACGACTGTTCTTCTTCCTTTTCATTTACGGGTCCCTTGCAGAGCCACCAGCAGCTGTGTGCCATAAACACTAATCCCCCCCTCCCCTCCACCTTCATCCTATAGCCTTAACCCTGCATCCAGACTCTGCCATGCATGCCTCCTCTAACCAAACACCAGCGGCTGCAGATGTGTGCCTCTGTCGCTTGTGCCTCATAACTGCCGCCCTGAGCACCCCCTCCCCCTCCCCCCCAAACTGGTGTCTGGCTCTCTCTCTCACACCCACACACACACACACACACACACATCCGCCTCTCCTCAATCCTGCTACCATAACTCCAGGCCTACTGGCATCCTGGGTCTAATTAGGACGACACATCCTATCAAAGAGCTTATTTTGCATAACCGAATAGAAATGACTGAGAAAAAGTGTTATGTTTTAATAAACTTAGTTCAACAGGGACTAGACTGTTTGGTTGCAGCTTTTCACAAAGTTGTCATTGTGTGCTGATGAATATATCTGTCATTATTTCATTTCTAGCACTGTCTCTCTTTTTTTTTTTTTTCCTTCTCTTCATTTACTGTCTGCGCCTTTGATCCATTTTGTACCAGAGCTTCAGATCGTAAGTGTAAGCTTGGTGCGAGTGCTCATTGTGTTTCTTTTTTTTTTTTTTTTTTTTCCTTTCTTTTTTTTTTTTTTAGGTCTTCTCAGGGTTACTGTCTTTGTTCTGAAGTGCTGCTAAGTACCTTTGCCGTTGCTTTGAATAAAAGACGGGCGACTTAGTCATTGAAAGAGATTAATGCACTATTTTGGTGACAGCATGATTAATAGTCTGAAATAATGGATACAAGTTGTGAACTTTGCATTTGGAGAGAAAAAAAAAAAGTTTGCTCAAAAATGATTTTCCAGTGCTTTCATCAATCATCATTATGACAAAGTGAATAATTTAATTGCTTGCCTCAGAAAAAAAAAAAAAATCAATAATACCCACCCCAACATTTTGAGCCATTTTTAGCTTTTTATTTGTCCTCTAAAACTGTCTTTAGCTAAATGATACTGACCCTTTGAATCTTTTAACAACACAATCAATAACGCATGTTTATGTGATGCTTGCAGAACGATCAGTTTGGGGGACTTTTGAAAAAATATGCCTCTGGCTGCAGCTTTGCTAAGTGCACAGAGCTAACACTAAATCTTGGGAGTTAAAGTTTTACTGGGGCGTTATGGCTAAAAATGCCTTGTCAGCCATCTGCCACATTCTCTCCCGACATCCATATTTCCAGCGGCTGCTCAACTCACCAGAAGGGAGCAGTAGCGCCACCATGGGATGGCCTCCACCACCACTGCAGCACTGCTTCTAAAGGAGAGCAGCTGGAGGAGGTAACAACTTTGACAATACTGTTCTTACATAGTACAATTATTGTATTAATATTTAAATAAATTTCAAAGCATATCCAATAAAACAAAGTGTAGGGTTTCAGCCTGTGTGGGCCTTGGTAAATTCTGCGCTTGGGTGACTCTTAGCTGAATAAAGATCTTTAATCTAAAAAAAAAGAGAAAGAAAAAAAAAAGAAAAGAAATAGAAGTATTCAATTGGGCAAAATTGTGTTTCTTGCATGTAGGATGAAAATTGGAGCATGGAGTACATTTTAAAAAGACCTGTGTGTCTGTCGGATCGTGGTCTGTATGCGGATTGTGTGAAGTGTTTATTCAACAGCAGGAAAATTATGACATACAGCACATCTTCCCTCACACACACACACACACACACACACACACACACACACACACACACACACACACACACACACATGCACACACACTAGTTCTTTGTTTTTCTCTGTCTCATCTCCGATTGCTGGACTCCTTCCAAGTCTGCTAAAGCATGTCTTATCTACTTAAGCTGTTCGAGTGCTGATCAAAACCGCTCACATCTCCGCAGCCATGGTGAGCTTGGCTCCTTTTTTTTTTTTTTTTTTTTTTTTTAACTGAGGCACTTTGATAAGTCAATAATGCTTGACTCTATATTCACAAGAGTTAACATTATCATTTTAATTTGAATCTCTCTCTCTTTCTTATATATGTAATTAGTTGCTTGCAGCCAAACATGTGAATCACGTGTTTGTCGCCCCCTACAGGAGCTGAAATTGATAGTGTATTGTGTTCTTACTGCTTATAACTGTCTTTAAAAGTTTTAAAAAATACTGTAGATAATTTCTCATGCTATAGCTATGTATATGAGAGGGCATAACATTAAAACTAAATGTAAATGAATTAAAACCATTTAATCCAACTGGCCACAGGTGTAACCCTTTGCTCTAAAAAGCTTTAAAAAAAAAAGTTGCTGGTGTATTTAATATAAGTTCATGTTGGCACTAAAATGGCAACATGACCAGAACAATTTACTTCCTGCTTGAAACTCAGGAAAAAAAAACAAAAAAAAACCTCTCCTTCTTTAATGTAAAGACTTTATGCCAAACAACAACTGCTCCCCTTTATGAGCTGCCTTAATGACAATGTCATTTGCTGAGATCTTTTAGTGCTGCATATTCCTCCTTTTGTAGATTTATTTATTTATTTATTATTATTTTTAAACCTTTTTCATGGGTATTGCTAATTTAATCCAGTGCCTGAAATTCCACGATGATTTATTTGGATTATATTAAGGGAAGTCAACAAGGTTTCCATTGACTTCAGGTCTGGATAGTGTATTTTGTCCATCCTTATTAAAATAAACATGAAACCCCAAAAGGGGGGAAATAGCAGGGAATTCATCCTGGATGGGCCTTGTAGGAATAACTTTAACACAGATGGCAATGTAGAAGTCAATTCTATCTTTTTTGGTTATTTTTAGTGTAGCTGTTGTACACGTTACATGTTAGTGTAGATGTTGTTGTAGAGGTGTACAAGTTAAGGGATGTACACTACATTTCTAGAGAAACATGACATCACTATCCACTATATTAGGAACAATGTGTACACTTTTTATGCATTCATGTGACAGTTTAAGATTGGAAGAAAAATGCAGCATTTTTCCAACTTCAGTGGCCCAGTTTCAGTGAGTCTGTGCCTGTTCAGGAGTGGAACTTGATATGGTCTTCTGCTGTAGCCAATTTGTCTCATGGTTTGATTTGTTATGCAAGCATTCTGAGATGCTTTTCTGCTCACCATGGTTGTAAAAAGTAGTTATTTGAGTTACCATAGCCTTCCTGTCAGCTCAGACTGGTCTGGCCATTCTCCTCTCTGACCTCTCTAATCAACAAGGCATTTCCACCCACAGAACTGCTGCACACTGGATGTTTTTTTGTTTTTTGCACCATTCTGTGTAAACTGCAGAAACTGTAGAAACTGTTGTTTGTGAAAATCCCAGAAGCTCAGTAGTTTCTGCGATACTCAACCTAGCCTGTCTGGCACCATCCACCATGTTACAGTCAAAGTCACCGAGATCACATTTTTCTCCCATTCTGATGTTTGATGTGAACACTGAAAAAGTGGTCAGTTAGTGTATACAGTATATCTGTTTGGTACATCCATCCATCCATTTTCCATACCGTTTATCCTACATAGGGTCGTGGGGGAGCCTGGAGCCTATCCCTGGGAACTCGGGGATCTAGACGGGGGACACCCTGGATGGGGTGTCAACCCATCACAGGGCACAATCACACACACCCACATACACACACACACACACACACACACACACACACACACACACACACACACTCATTTACACATAACGGACAATTTGGAAAATGTCAATCAGCCTATAACACATCAGCCTTTGGACTGAGCAAGGAAACCAGAGTACCCGGAGAAAACCCACAGGGACAACATGCAAACTCTGTGCACACAGGGCAGAGGCACGATTCAAACCCCAAACCCCGAAGGTGTGAGGCAAATGTGTAAACCACTAAGCCACCGTGTCCCCATTTTTGGTACATATAATCTTTAAAGGGTCTATTAATATTATCTTAATAACAGTACATCACTCTCAAAGGAAATGGAAGCATGTCAGTGGTCAAAGCAGTGCCTCATTGTAAGAACATACTAATCTCAAATCCAAAATGTTTTTTTTAATATAAGTTGATGTTTAAATCTACATTAGACACACAAATTGGACAGTGTCCTGATCTCCACCCAGCTGTCTCTTCCTGTGACACTGCGGGTGGTATGGATGCCTTTGCTGCAGTCCAGAGCTCAATGTAAAGCTATCATCAGAACGCCTGTGTTTGTCTATAAATTTACAAGGGTGGAGGTGGGTAAAAAAAAAACACATACAAAGTGTCCTGGTGCACAGATCTGGCCCTGCCACTGTCAACAAAACTTGCATGCCTCCTGCCTGGGTCGGTGAGAATTAGCGAGCTAAGCACTCGTAAATCATCAGCACTGGAGTCTTCACTTCCTGTGGTAGTTAGCACAAAAGTGAAACATTGAGTTCACTGTGTGTGTGTGGGGGGGGGGGGGGGGATTTAGGGGGTTGTTAGGGCACTGAAACATGCCATCAGCATTAAGGGGTAAACCAGGATGGGGGAAACAGAAACATTAAACATGGTGGGAACACCAACACTTCTTAGCATTAGCACTTTATTAATATACAGTAGTTACTAAGTATCTGATGAAAAGAGAAGGCATCCTTTATATTTATCAATGTAAAATACTAAGCTGTATATTTTAGGTTAGAGGAAGTTACAGTCACAGAGATTCTTTATGCAGCTGTTTGATTAAAAAGTTACACATCTAGACAGAAACCTTGAGGGAACTGTAAAATTGAACGTTTAGTTGCTGAGACAGTTGGAGGAGGGAATATTGATACTGGCAGCACTGCCTGATTTAGATTTATTTCGGAAATCCAAAAGGGACACAAAACACAGTTAATCATGTGAATATCTTTGTGTCATGTGATACACTCAAATAATTAGAAATTAATAAAATTTCTTTATGCGCTTTTGGCTCTTTCATCATCTGTGCCTGACAGCTTGATCTCTTGAGGTTGTGAAAAAAAAAAAGGTCCATTTTGGATTTTTTTCTTGCTTTATGAACTTTTTGGTCAGGTTCCCACAGCCAGAATGAAGACATGGCCAAGATTGAGCGTTCATTAGTCTGACATGACACAAATGCGAGTCCTCAAAGCCAAGATGAAAGGCAAATCAGGGGGAAAGAATGTAAAAATTGACCAAAAACACAAACACATGGGGCCCCGTGACGGATACCTGGATGCAGTTCAACAGTCCTCCATTGCACCCTGTAGTGGTTTTGAACTTAAATAATGAACACACCTCATTTTCCATGACATAAAAGATGACATGAAAGCCTTCTAAAAAAATGTCTATGACAAGATGTTATCAAGTCTGTACAATACAGCTTACATAAAAAGCACATTTTTTGGGGTAAGTGTAGCTGTTAACCTCCTGGCTTGTGGTTTTAAAACATAAAATAACCAAAGCGGGTGTTGATCGAAGGCAGATTGCTGGTGTTGCTGCTCCACTGAGACCTATAATCATATTTGATCTATACTTACCATGTAAAACCACATTTCCTTGAATTTTACCAATATCACAAGCCATAATGAAATTCCCCAAGGCAAACAAATTGCTGCTGCCACATAATCAATGGACATACTGGAATAAATGTCAAACGGATATCCTTTCACTGCTCATAAACATGGTTTCTACCAAAAGTGACCTTGTTCAGCGTTAACTGGTTCCAACGTGCCGTTTGTCACAAACCCATTTAAAAATATATGTAATATCAGAACCTTCACATCCTCATCATTCAACATCCATGCTTTTCCTGTAACAGGATTAGTGAATATGTCTATATGTGATATATATTATATATTCAAGAACATTATTGTCATATGCACAAGGTTTCTTGTACAATGAAATTATTATTTTGTATGTTGCATGTATCAAATAAAAGACAAACAATGTTAAAAAAAAAGGTCATATACACAGATCAGCCATGAAATTAAAACCACTGACAGGTGAAGTGAATAACATTAACTATCTCGTTACAATGGCACCTCTCAAGGGGTGAGATATACTAGGCAGCAAGTGAACAGTCAGTTCTCAAAGTTAATGTGTTGGAAGCAGGAAAAATGGGCAAGCATAAGGATTTGAGCAATTTTGACAAGCGCCAAATTGTGATGGCTAGACGACTAGGTCAGAGCATCTCCAAAATGACAGGTCTTGTGGGGTGTTCCCAGAATGCAGTGGAGAGTACCTAACAAAAGTGGTCCAAGGAAGGACAACCGGTGAACCGGCAAGAGGGTCATGGGCGCCCAAGGCTCATTGATGCGTGTGGAGTGTGAAGGCTAGATCCAATCCCACAGAAGAGCTATTGTAGCACAAACTGCTGAAGAAGTTAATGCTGGCTATGATAGAAAGGTGTCAGAACAGACAGTGCACACAGCCTGCTGTGTATGGGGCTGTGTAGCCGCAGACTGCTCAGAGTGCCCAAGCTGACCTCTGTTCAATGCTGAAAGTGCCTTCAATGGGCACATGATCATCAGAACTGCACCATGGAGCAATGGAAGATGGGGGCCTAGTCTGATGAATCACATTTTCTTTTACATCATGTTTACATTTACATTTAAGGCATTTGGCAGACGCCCTTATCCAGAGCGACTTACATTTATGTCATTTGTACAACTGAGCAGTTGAGGGTTAAGGGCCTTGCTCAAGGGCCCACAGTGGCAGCTTGGCAGTGCTGGGGTTTAAACTCATGACCTTCTGATCAGCACTCCAACATCTTAACCACTGAGCTACCACTGCCACATCCACATCATGTGGATGGCCAGGTGCCTGTGCGTCACTTACATGGGGAAGAGGATGCACTATGGAAGGAAGGCAAGCCAGCAGATGCAGTGTGATACACTGGGCAATGTTCTGCTGGGAAACCTTGGGTCCTGGCATTTATGTGGATGTTACTTTGACACTTATCACCTACCTAAACATTGTTGCAGACCAAGAAGCCCCCTTCATAGCAACAGTATTCCCTAATGGCAGTGGCCTAATTGGTGCACCCTGCCACACTGCAAATATTGTTCAGGAATGGTTTGAGGAACATGACAAAGCGTTCAAGGTGTTAACCTGGCCTCCAAATTCCCCAGATCTCAATCCGATTGAGCATCTATGGGATGTGCTGGACGAACATGTCCGATCCATGGAGGCCCCACCTTGCAACTTACAGAGCTGTTTTGGCGGCACAAGGGAAACCTACACAATATTAGGCAGGTGATTTTAATGTTATTTCTGATCAGTGTATATTGGTCATAATCCTATACAGAGACTGTATAGACTTATTTGTGCAATGTTATGCAACATTGAAATAAAATACCAATATACAGTTGCAATCAAAATGATTCAATCCCCATTGCAAATCAGGTTTATTGTCAAAATGTACAGACTTTCAGCTGTTTGCAGTGAACAAATCAAAAGCAATTGAAATAGCTCAACATAAAGAATGCTTCAAGTGGTTACCCCAAATTCAACTGAAAATGCAACTTATAATGACTTCTCCAGTCTCAAATTAATAGAGCACCCTTTTGCTGTTATGACCTGCTGCAAACAAGATGCATAGCCAGACACCAGCTTCTGGCAGCGTTCCTTAGGAATCTTAACCCATTCCTCATGAGCAATGGCTTCCAGTTCAGTAATATTGTTGTGTTTGCCTTCTTCAAATCCCACCAGAGATTTTCTATGGGGTTCAAGTCAGGTGACTGATGGCCACTGTAGAATCTTCCAGGACTTCTTCTGCAACCAAGCCTTGGTGGAATTTGAGGTATGCTTGGCATCATTGTCCTGTTGGAAGGTCCAATGGCGCCCAAGCTTCAGCTTCCTCACAGCCGGGATGACGTTTTCTCCTAGGATTTCCTGATACTTCAGTGAATCCATCTTGCCTTCCACACACTGCAGGTTTCCAGTGCCAGAAGATGCAAAGCAGCCCCAGAGCACTTGAGGGTTTTTCACAACCTGCCTTCTCAGAAATCTGGTTGCAGCTGTTGATAGCTTCCTTTTTCTGACCTGTCCAGGTAGTGTAACCACTGTTCCCTTAACTTTGAATCTGCAAACTATGCTCCCAACGGAGTCTCTAGGAACATTCAGTGCCTTCGCTATCTTTTTTTATCCTGTTCCTTGTTTGTGAAGGGCAATGATGTCTTCTCTTAACTTTTTGGACCATTCTTTTGACCTAGCCATATTTCTAACATGCAATCAAACATGACACTCAACAAACCCCTAGCCAGTTCAGGTATTTCATGTGTTCCAGCTCAAGCACACCTGGTGCAACTAATGAAGCCCTTGATTAGTTGCATTAGGTGTGCTTGCGACAACTCCTGTTTTGCATATTTGTACTGTTGTGAGGGATTCTATTCAGGGGGTTGAATAATTTTGAGACTGGAGAAGTCATCATAAGTTGCATTTTCAGTTGAATTTGGGGAAACCGGTTGAAGCATTTGTTGCGTTGTGTTGAACTATTTCAATTGCTTTTGTTTGATTTGTTCATTGCAAACAGCTGAAAGTTTGTCAATTTTGATAATAAACCTGATTTGCAATGGGGGTTGAATAATTTTGATTGCAACTGTAGCATATTGATAGAAAATGTAAAATTATGGTTCAGACATAAATAACAGTGGTGGTAAAAAATGCAGTAAATGTGTGACGAGACGAGCTGAAGGCGTGCTGCATGTTATGATGCTGCTATTCCTGCTGATACAGTGTCAGCCGTGGTTTCTGTTTCTGAGCCGAGCTGACAGCGTATTCTACTGTGAACTCTGGGGGGACGCTGTCACTGCTTCTTGTCATGTGTCTGATAATTAAAAATCTGATTTATTGGTGGGCATCAACAATCTCTGAAAGGTTCTCTCAGTCCCTCTTTGCTGTATGGTGACACTCATCCCTCCCCAGGCATAATTTATTTGACCAAAAAAAAAATAAAAATACAGGGAGAGAGTAAAAGAGAGGCCCTCGTTCTTGTTTTCTCACCCCATCACCTCGTCTAATCCAACTCCCCTCCTTTCGGTTGATCTGGCAGTCAGCTACTGTGGCAACCTGAGCAGACAGGGAACAGAAACCCTGACCAGCTTCACTTCGGTGTGATTTATTCTAATATTTATTGCCAGCCAGAGAATGAGCATGATGCAGACATCCAAAGCAGGCAACACCACTGAGCATTGTGGGTAATGTCAGTTTTGACAAAGACCCTTGAGAACACAAATGGGGGCAGGAAATGTTAGCAGAGCTCTGTGGTCATTTTTTAAATAAAGATTTTTAAAGAAAAATATTATAACCTTTGTGATTTGTTTTAATATTATTAGTAGTCACCCTGTGTAGTGTGCATGACATATGCTTTAGCATTGTACACAGTTCAGCAGCTGTGTCAATTGCAGTTCCCTCAAGCTTTTTTAATGCTGTATTTAAAGAAATACTCCAACATCTTCAACTTTGTCTCTATCTACAGTAACTGTAGCAGATATGTGAATAGTACAAGACACATTTCATTGTACTGAACAGCTTTTGACTGAAATGTACTTATAATGGAAGTCTAAGGGCAGTTGTTAAATTCTGTTAATATAAGTTTAACATACAGTATGTGACAGTGTAATACAAATTCAAAAATACAATTGTTGCACATTGTTGCAAAGGATGTAGCAGGAAACGGACATTAGGCACATAAGTCTATAGTACATGAAACATGCACTTCCCAACATAGACTTGTCCAGAAATGAACATTCTGAAGCAGATGAATCCCATACTCCTAGATAGACAGATGGACAGACAGTTGGTGGGCCATAGTTAGTTTCAGATGTGCATTACACTGAGCGAATCCCGCAGTTAGACAGACAGACAGACAGCTAGGGCTTAGATGAGCTGTATGCGTTTCTCCAGGAGGTGTGTGTGTCTCTCCGGGAGGCCTGAGAACCGCACTGCGCTGGCTGTCAGCTCATCAGGTGCTCGGGTCCAGCTAGCTGATGGGCTCAGGCGCCCGGCCCTGCGCTGATGACACCTTCCTGATCCGCTGTGACAGGCCCAGGCCGACAGGCGTCAGAAACACTCGGCCCCTCTCAGCGTTCACGGCTCCTAACATACTCTCAGGCATGTATGCACCTGGAACCACAAGAAATAGTGGTCTTATATGCACACACACACACACACACACACACACACACACACACACACACACACACACACACACACACACACACATACAGTGGGTATAGAA
This sequence comes from Cranoglanis bouderius, assembly GCA_023630585.1. Lineage (NCBI taxonomy): Eukaryota > Metazoa > Chordata > Actinopteri > Siluriformes > Cranoglanididae > Cranoglanis > Cranoglanis bouderius. The sequence goes on from CM042555.1 coordinate 8,745,608, forward strand.
AAGAATCACCCCCTTTAAAATAATCACATTTTGTTGCTTTTCAGCCTCAACTGAAGATGGACACAGTTTTTGTTTTATCCAGCTGTATTTACTCAGTGCAACTTATAACATCCAAGTGAAAGATATAACACCAACATGTCAGATTTATTTTTTTTTTAATTAAAAAACAGAATCACTGAGTTGGAAAAAGGATCACCCCCTTGCTTTAATTTGCCTTAATTTTTTAATTACAGCCTTTAGTCTGTTGGGATATGTCTCTAATAACTTTGCACATCTAGACTTTGCAGTATTTGCCCACTCTTCTTTGCAGAACTGCTCAAGTTCAGTTAAATTTGATGGTGACCGTTTGTGGACTGCAGTCTTCAAGTCATTCCACAGATTTTCAATGGGGTTTAAGTCTGGACTCTGACTAGTGCTTTGGGTCATTGTCATGTTGGAAGGTAAAACTTCTTCCCTTTGACAACTTTCTGGCAGAGGGCAGCAGATTTTCCTCAAGAATTTGATAGTATTTTGCCCCATCCATTTTCCTCCTATCCTGGCAAGTGCTCCAGTCCCTGCTGCAGAGAAACACCCCCATAATAGGATATTACCACCTCCATGCTTTACTGTAGGAATGGTGATATTTGGATGGTGAGCTGTATTGGATTTCCGCCAGACATGTAATTTGGTGTTGAGGCCAAATAATTCAATTTTAGTCTCATCTAACCATAACACCTTTTTCCATGTGGACTCTAGGCATTGATAAAGCCTTTGAAATTTTTTTTGTATCCATCTCCTGGCTTGTGCCTTTCCACAACTTTATCCCGGAGATCTTTTGACAGTGCCTTGCCACCCACAGTTGATTGTTTGCTTCAGTTGCACTACAAAATGCTCCAGGAAAGCTCTTTTCATGCTGAGCTAATCAAAATCACCACAGCTGATCACAGTTGAAAGTCAAATGGCTTTGTGTGCCATTGAGAAGGTGATTAGCTACACCTTATTGAGTTTACAAGTCATCTTTAGGAGGGGGTGGTCCTTTTTCCAACTCAGTGATTCTGTTTTTTTTGTTTTTTATTTTAAAGGGGGGTGATTCTTTTCTATACCCACTGTGTGTGAGTGTATATATATATATATATACACTATATATATATATATATATATATACACACACACACACCCAATGGGGGAAAAATTATTTGATCCCCTGCTGATTTTATACGTTTGCCCACTGACAAAGAAATGATTAGTCTATCATTTTAATGGTAGGTGTATTTTAACAGTGAGAGACAGAATAACAACAAAAAAATCCAGAAAAATGCATTTCAAAAAAGTTATAAATTGATTTGCATTTTAATGAGGGAAATAAGTATTTGATCCCCTATCAATCAGCAAGATTTCTGGCTCCCAGGTGTCTTTTACACAGGTAGTGAGCTGAGATTAGGAGCACTCTCTTAAAGGGAGTGCTCCTAATCTCAGTTTGTTACCTGTAAAAAGACACCTGTCCACAGAAGCAATCAATCAATCAGATTCCAAACTCTCCACCATGGCCAAGACCAAAGAGCTGTCCAAGGATGTCAAGGACAAGATTGTAGACCTACACAAGGCTGGAATGGGCTACAAGACCATCGCCAAGCAGTTTGGTGAGAAGGTGACAACAGTTGGTGCGATTATTCGCAAATGGAAGAAACTGTCAGTCTCCCTCGGTCTGGGGCTCCATGCAAGATCTCACCTCATGGAGTTTCAATGATCATGAGAACGGTGAGGAATCAGCCCAGAACCACACGGAGGATCTTGTTAATGATCTCAAGGCAGCAGGAACCATAGTCACCAAGAAAACAATTGGTAACACACTACGCCGTGAAGGACTGAAATCCTGCAGCGCCTGCAAGATCCCCCTGCTCAAGAAAGCACATGTACAGGCCCGTTTGAAGTTTGCCTGAATGATTCAGAGGAGAACTGGGTGAAAGTGTTGTGGTCAGGTGTGGTCAGATCTCTTTGGCATCAACTCAACTCGCTGTGTTTGGAAGAGGAGGAATGCTGTGTTATGACCCCAAGTCATAACACCATCCCCACCATCAAACATGGACGTGGGAACATTATGCTTTGGGGGTGTTTTTCTGCTAAGCGGACAGGACAACTGCACCGCATCAAAGGGACGATGGACGGGGCCATGTACCGTCAAATCTTGGGTGAGAAACTCCTTCCCTCATCCAGGGCATTGAAAATGACCTTAATGACTTGGAGAGGATCTGCAAAGAGGAGTGGGACAAAATCCCTCCTGAGATGTGTGCAAACCTGGTGGCCAACTACAAGAAACGTCTGACCTCTGTGATTGTCAACAAGGGTTTTGCCACCAAGTAAAGTCGAAGGGGTCAAATACTTATTTCCCTCATTAAAATGCAAATCAATTTATAACTTTTTTGAAATGCATTTTTCTGGATTTTTTTGTTGTTATTCTGTCTCTCACTGTTAAAATACACCTACCATTAAAATTATAGACAGATTACTTACTATTTTTTTTGGACATTTGAAATATAGAATATATTGGAATTAGCATTTGTGCCTTTTCTTATAACTTCATTTGTATGAATTTTAACTAAAACCAAACACATCACCTGTTTTTTTTTAATTTGTCCATAATTTTCATGAGATCAGGTTAAATAAACACATTGGCTAGCTTTAACTAAAACAAAATAATATTGATATTAATAATTAGGAAGATCAAAAACTGAAAATGTTATCTAGCTATTATAAAAGCTTAGTTTAGCTAAGAAATGCCTGGTTACCTCAAAGCAAACTTTTAATTAATGATATCTCAATAAATGATTCTTGACTCCATTTTGTATGTTGATAAGCAGTCTAAATATACATTAAATTGAACCATAGTAATACTAATAAAAACATTTAAAATATTTTTATTTTTCATTATTTATTTATTCTTAAATCTTTGTAAAAATATATACATTATTTATTTATTTATGTATCTAATTTATGTTATCATTCATGTTATTGTACATGATCATATATTGTATTATCATATATTGTATGCATCTAATTTATATTATCATACAGTGTATATTCATTTATATATTTATATTATTTATAATCTAAAGTGGTGTTGAAATACAGAATGTGTTGTCCTTAATGAGACACACAGATATGATAAAAATACACCCCACACAAAATACTTTTTCCCCCTGATGACATGTACTACTTTGTTAACACCAAGTTAAAACCTCACCATTACCTTCTGCCACACTAAACATTAGTTAAACCATGCATGGCATACCAGTGCATGAACACTCTTCCCTCCATTTGCACCAAGCAGCAATACACTCATGGCTTGATAGATCCATTGACAGTAATGTCACGATTGTTATTTTAGCATGGGTGAGTGATACGAGCAGTGGAAGAGAGTTGTCAGTGAAGAATGCCCAGAATGCAGCCTCCTCTGCCAGCTGCGTGAAGGACACACACACACACACACACACACACACATACACACACGTGTTTGGTTGGGGAACTTTGGCTGGGCATTTCCCAGCTGTCTTTTTAGCCATCATTCAAAGACAGTGTTACTGTGTTTTTTTTGCACGGGTGCGCATGCGTGTGTGTGTGTGTCTGTGTTCATCTTTGTCATCCAAGTGCTGCCAGTATGTGTCCTGCTTGCTGAACCACACACAAAGTTACTCTTCTTGGAGGCTACCAGATGCTGAATGCTTGAGGCCCTCTCTATCCCTCCCCTTTCTCTCTCTCTCTCTCTCTCGAAATGCTCCTCCCTCTCTCACATGCAGCCTCCAGGAGATGAGTTTGATTCATTTTGGGAGGTGTCCAAGAAGCAGAGTGAGAGGCAGAAGAGAGAAAAAGAGAAGGGAGAATGAAAGACAATGAGAGAGAAAGAAAGAGACAAACAGAGGCAGCCCATGGCGTGAGGCAGAATGAGCCTGCGCAGATATGGAGAGATTAGCCAGCCGCTGCTATAACACTGGCCTGTTTTTATGACTGCTAAAGCCTCTGGCAGCAGCTAAAGCCACTCTCATGGGCTCCAAAAGCCCCGGCGTCTCCTGAGGCTCACAAAGACAGAATAGAGACAATGAAGAAAAGGGGTTAGTTACAGTCGACGTGAATCTGCTTCCCTAAAGTCCCACCGATGCTGTCGTAAGCACAAGTGGATCCAACAAGATGGAGCAGAGCACCACAAATGCTGACAAGTAACACAATTTCAGTGGAATGTCAGTTGCATCGAATGCAAGATGTGCTCTATTTCATTACACGTCTGAAGCATTTAAGGGTGTGTTGACAGGGCAGGCAGTAATGCTCACTTCAGGCCTCCGTGTTGAAAGCCGACTGCTGGATTTGGTCCTCGATTTGTTTCTCGGTTTTCACAAATCATTTTAGTCTCCATAGCCACCTTGACTTTAAAGTTATTAGAGTGTTGGAGGTCTCATGGTGTTGTACTTTCTCTGGCCTGCTGTAAGGAATTTGTCAAATTATACTGGGTGATTAGATTGTTTGGGTGTCACAAACCATAGTAACAGAGCTGTAGCACCATGTTAGAGTCTAGAATATTTTGAGATTCAGTTGGTACACATATTGTCTAAACCCACTCAAAGAGTCATTTTGTACTGTACACAGTACCAAAGCTTCCCGAAAAACCGGAACTGTGCTTTCTCCACTGGCCTCCGGTCCAATAATAAAGCTTTCAATTGTTTTGCTTTTTGCATCAGTAAAACACTTTAACTAACCAAAAAAATGCAACAGCAAATTCAGAAACACAACAGTAACTTCAGAATGTTACAAGTTTTAGTAAAACTAAAAACGCAGCAGCAAACAACAGTCAAAACAAAAATGTGACAGTAAGTTCAGAAAAGCAACATTAACTCATAAAGGTAGTCTCTTATTGAACATCATATACTTAATGCTGATGGGACACGGCATATGACTATCACAAGGCAAAAATAAAGCACTTTTTTGTGTTTTTAGTTTTGCAGTTGTGTTGTTAGTTTTGCAGTTGTGTTTTTGTTTTGCTGTGTTTTGTTTTGTTGTTGTCTTGTGCTGCTGTGTTTTTGGTGTGTTTTTTTTGTTTGTTGTTTTGTTTCTACTTTTGCTGTGGCATTTTTGTTTGTTGTTGTCTTTTTTGGTTTTGCTGTTGTGTTTTTATTTGTTGTTGTTCAGTGGGAAAATGGCCACACATGTAATGGTCTACATATTTTCCACTAATGTATGTTATAGTAGCACTTATGGTATACTATTAGCGTGTTTAATACCTATATAGCTCAAGTGTGATAGTGCACTCATCATGTTACATCATTTCATTTTAGAGAATTTTGTATTTCCTAACATTTCATCTTTTGAGAGTCATATTAAGACATCATGTTGTGTGAGTGCATGTGTAGGGGGCTGGAGGCTAGACGACAGAATTATTAATAGATATTTTAATTATTCCCTAGTTAGCCTCAGGCATCAAGGCCTTCAGTAGAACATGCTTACACTACAGAACATTCTGACAGAACAGCAACCATGATGGATCAATTGAAGATTCATCAAATCTCTGCTCACAAACACGGGGGTAAGCATGCATGTAAATACGCACTCGTACACACACCTGTCTTTCTCTCACACTGCCTTTTATTCTCGCCATCCATCTACAAATGCACAAGCACACCTCAGCAACCGTGTTTGCACGACTGCACACGGTGGACGTCCAACTTATAGTATACTGCAGGTCTAAATATATCAGTTTATTAATATACCAAATTACACTAACCTGATTTGATTAATCTTTAATTTGAACCCTAACACTGTGTTGTTAACACTATTAGTCTTTTGAGCATTTTTATTCCATTTCTTCGCTGAACAGATCAGTTAAGTGCCTCCATTTTAAAAGATGCATTCTGTGTTCAATTAGCAGGCCTGCGATGGACTAATTCACCATCGTGAGAACGCCACACACTCGCTCTAGTCCTCTTTTCTCTTTTTTCCTCATTTAATCTCCCCTTCTTTTATTTCCTTTATTTCACACTAGAGATGCTCAGTCACTCTCCTCAGCATCTTCCCTCCTGCTCTCTCCATCACTCCTACCTGCTTAATTCCCCTTTAACGGGCTGCGCCAAAGTCGTTAGCTGATTAAAACACTTAATTGGGCCCTGCAGAGTAAGGTGGAGGGATCAAGACTGAAGTTATGGGAAACAGAAAGTTTAATGATGCCATTTCTGCAGGGTTTGTTCTCTCAGTATCATGTGATAGTAAGACATTTCTGTTTAGTGTCATATACTATTAGGTACTATTACAGTAGCTGTTATTATGTACATGTATATTAGCTACTATTACATATAGTATACATAGTACATAGGTGTTATATAGAATAGGACATGTGAGGTATCAAACATCATGTGGCATGCTTGTTATAGAAAAGTAATCAATGATTGGGTGACCTAATGCGGCCCGGCGTGAAGCAGACTTACTGGTACCACCCTGAAGTGGATTAATGTCCTATAATAGCACATAGCAAAGTGTTTTATTTCTCTTATACCACAGCAGTTGTTAATGATTACAGTTTTTTTTTAAATTAATGAAAGACCCATTGTATTTTTATCAAATTATTATTTTTATTTATTTATGTAATGTAGCAGCTATAAACAGTCGTTCATTCACTTTCTCTTGAACTTATGGAGAAACCCTTCTGTCCTGAAGACGTTCCCATGTCAGAAAACATAAAGGTACAGCTTTACCTCCGACTGTTGCAATGCGCTGACACTGGAGACTCCTTCCATAAAAGAAAAATAAGCGTCTCCTTATAGAAAGTTTCACCATATAACAATTAGACATTTTTATTTGTTAAATAAAACACACACTTTTAAATTTGTTTATTAGTAGGTTTAGATAATATGGAGTGTCTGCCATGCAATTTCCCGTGAATGAGCTGTTACTATAGAAACAACTGTATTAAAACGAACACATCGATATTACTTTACAACTGGAACTATTGTCTGATCTTTAAAGAAAATGAATTAATAACTTCTGAGGAGATTTGAGAATTCAGCAGTGCAGGGTTGTAAATATCATATATGCTGCATATAATGTAAACAATTACAGTAAAAAAAACAAACAAACAAACAAAAAAACAATTAACATACAAGTTCCATATAGGCCGCAACTCTGATCAGACTGCTATGACAGTGTGTGTTTGAAACATGGATAAGCACTGCTCTGTGCATAGACCACCGGTGAGAGGTGAAGGATGTGGGCTGAATGACAATGGGAAAGCGATTCACCCCAGAGGCACTAAATGGGTGCAAGTCTGGGTCAAGAGGCAATGGGTGAAGTCTTCATTCATGGAGAAGTCAGAGGAACAGCCTGGCAACCAAACAAACGAGTGCCAGAGCTCCTCCTTATGTTTACACACATGAGGACATGGCTTACATATGACTCTAGTTTGGAGGTGGAGTGCAATGAATTAAAAAAAAATTATTGTTTAAATAAAATGGTCTGGATAAAACACTGGAAAAAGGGATTTATTCTCTAAATAATGCTGTAGGCTTTGTGTTTATTTAGTTAGTCGATGAAAACAGCATCTTTATGAGAGAGTGAAAGACACAGACAGATAAAGAAGAGGCACTGAAGAGGCTGTTTGGGGGCAAATCTTTCATTACGGTAGAGAGAAATGCATTTGTGGATTTGGGCATTGGGCAAGTGCGCTATTACTGACAAAAAAACAAAACAATGTGATCAATGGAGAGGAGAAGAGTGAACTCTGTCAGCTGCAGGGAGATCTCTCTCTCTCTCTCTCTCTCTCTCACACACACACACACACACACACACTGTCAGATTATTGAGAACACAAACACGTCCTACACACACCCACTGACACACACAGATGGAGCAGAGACAGAGTATGACATTTAAAGGGAAAAAGCTGACATTGAGTCCATCACTGTCACTGTGCCTGCCATAAAGCAGCGGCAAATATTAAAACATTTTTCATCTGCGCTGCATTATTGGCACCAGAAATTGTTTTCCTCTCTGTCTGATATTCGACTGAACTGCGCCGGCGCTCCCTCGAGACCACAGGCTGTTACCAAGGCCTCCCAACATATTGGCAGTTGATGGTAGTATTCATGTACACTTGCCACTCACGAGTCTTTAACCTCCCCCCTCTCTTAATGTAGCTCAAAATCCCAGTGTTCATGCTACGTATGGAGACGCTGCTTGTACAGAAACAGCAGTACAACTCCTTCTGTGTATTCTGTCGGCATGGGCAAAAATTCCTCCTGATTTACACAGACATGTGCATTAAACAGATCCACATATTTGATCCAATTGTTTGTTTTTTTCCTTTTGTATTGCCTGGCCTGCTAACTGATGCATGTTTGATTCAAATCATTTTCTCATTTTCTATAGTGTTTTCTTCGTTTTTCTTCCCCTGACTATGACAGTCTCTTCAGCTCATCATATCTCTCACATACCTACAATTAGATTCTTCAGTGGTGACTGAATCAAAAGAGCAGTAAATGCCAATCACATTCTTGAGTTCAGAGCAGAATAAATGCATGTTTAAAGCTGATAATCATATCCCTTTGATTAGCTTTTCATTAATCTCTAATGAGGCAAGAAATGTAGCCAAACATCACCATGTGTTGGCTTTTGACTCAAAAACAAGGGCTTTTTTACGGCAAGACATGTCGCTTTTGGACTCATATCCATGAGTCTTCTTAATAATAAGAGTAGTAATAAAAATGTCAAAACGCAATAGAAATATGTGTTGTTTTACAATTTTTGTCCACTTGCAACCATTATAAGAAAGATAGCAACTTTGAAGAAGTCTTTAAACTCCACCCACTTGGCACAATCCCATCATGTCATGTAATATGTCTCTGAAAACATTGTTTCCTGATGTATTTGTGAAATAATGCATCATTAAATAACACTAACTAGAAAATTCATTTATTTTTTTTGGATATTCAGCCTCAGTTTCTAGACGAACTGTATTCAAAATGTTGATTATTTATGTTATATTTTATACTGAAAAACTACAGTTTAAAATGTTGAAATGTTTCTTCTTCCAACAAAATTTACATTCTGTAAAAGCCTCTCTCTAAAGTGTTTTCACAGTAAAAAAAAAATAAAAACAAAAATAAATAAAATAAACAATAGATTTTTAGTTGCAAATGCATGCATATTTTATTAGATAAAGTCTTGTCTGCATAGATAAATGTAGATTTTTTTTTCCAATACAAAAAAAATGCTTGTTTCACTGTTAATTAAAAACAAAATACTTCTAAGAATATCCTCAATCAACTGGATTAATGATGAAAAGATTAATTATGATATCTATTGTTTTGAAAAATTACCTTAATCAACTGTAATGCCTTAATGTGTGCAGTGGTAGCTCAGTGGTTAAAGGAACACTCCAGTGCTTTTCAACCTAATCTCTGGCGAATACTGCAAACAAGAATTGGGACATATTTTCTTGTACTTAGAAAAGCACTTCGCATGAGACAGAAATGAATGAATGACTTACTGAGGCTGCTGATGAGTTTTATCCAACTTTTGAACACTGGAGAAGTACAATAAAAAGTAATTATGGTTACTTACACTAACATTTTTTTTTTTTTTGTATGAGAGCACAATCATGCTGAAACATATTACATCGATAAAACATAACCACAAGTTTCTTCATCTGAAAAATTACTCCCATCACTAAAGAATAAATTATGTAAGCAGTTAAAACATGATGGGACGTACTGTTATAGGAATGTAATCAATGACGAGTAATCAACCTGATTGCACTGACATTTATTTATTAACGAATGAAACAATATACTTTCTTTGTCCATTTATTGTTACAGTTTATGTTGTGGAACATACTAAAGAAAAGTTAGTTTCTATTATCATTTTATAGTCATTCCCTCACCAAACTCTTTTTTTCTCTCTCAGGTTTTTCTGCCATAAGGACTTGTAAGTCCTTCAAAGTTGCCACTGGCCTCTTGATAGCTTCCCTGATCAACATCCTCCTGGCTCGGTCATCCAGTTTGGAGGGACGGCCCGATCTAGGCAAGGTGTTGGTGGTGCCATACACTTTCCACTTCTTAATAATGCTCTGAACGGTACTCAGAGGGATAGTTAAAGCCTTTGGAATCTTTTTGTATCCTTCTCCTAACTTGTGCCTTTCCACAACTTTGTCCTGGAGCCCTATTGAAAGCACCTTTCCAACCATGGTGTATTCTTTGCGTTGCCATGCACTACTAGTAATGGAATCATCATGGAACAGCCGGTTTTCTTATGACGTAATCAAAACCACTGCATTTGATGTCAGGCAGGGGGCAATTAGCATAGTGTGTGATCTGGGAAGTGACTGTTGTACCTGAGTTTATAATAGTTACTCTAAGGGGCTGATCACTTATCCAAACCAGGTATTTCACTAATTAAATTTTAATAATTGTTCAGAATTTTTTAAAATGTTATTTTCACTTAGATGTGGAGGGTTAAAATGTGTAAAAACAGCTGGCAAAAGTTAGATTTAATTTATTTTAATTTCCAGGGTGTAATGTGACAAAAGATAAGGATTTTGACAGGGTATGATGATTTTCTATAGGCACTGTACGTTCACACATACAGTGACTCACAACAACAAAGCAACCGGAGACCATTCATTTTCAAGGAGAGCTGGCGACTTCCGGCGACATGAGGGACAGCAACCGTTGCCAGCTAGAAGTGGATGTGTCCAGCGATGCGACAAAGTTGAGAAATGTTTCACTTTATGCAAATTTGGAACGACTTGGTGCCGCGACTACCACTGGGAGTGAAGACAGTAGAGTGCACATGATCCTTGATCAGTCATGCTGCCTGCAAGTCCGAATCGTTTCATGGACCCAGACAGTCCGACACTTGCGCTTCTACCGCAGATAGATGGCCGCAATGGCAAATAACACTCACTGCTTCTCCTTCATCTCGTGGGACATATATACACTAGTGAATTTTATATACCAACTCTCTCCCTCTAGAATGTTTAATTTTAGCAGCAAGAAAACTGACTTGTTGTCAAAAGTGGAACGCTAGCTGCGCCACCCACTGATAAATGTTACTATGGCAACCAGTAGTAGAGATGCCTATTGGTGACTTCATAGTACAGCGACTGGCGACTTGCAGCAATAAAATCGCTATGTGTGAATGTACCTTAACAGGACAAAAAAACTGCTACAGAGAATGCACAAAGTCCTCTATCTTGAAGACTTTATAGTGTTGGAAACTTAAAGTTACAGCTTTACCTTTACCTTTGGCTGTTACAAAGTGCTACTAAAAATGCTCAATAAAATTGACCTCACAGTTACCACCAACATAAAGTATATCAACATATCAACAAATAGTTTTTTTTTTTTTTTTTATATATGGAGCATCTGCCATACAAGTCTCTGTGTAAGTTGTTCCTATAGAAACAATAATGTTCTAGAATGAGCACATTAATATTAGACAGTACAACTGTCAGAGCTGCTGTTATAGAAAATAAATCAACACCTTCTGACCAGTAAACTGCTCTAAAAACTGCCCTTAGACTTCCATTATAATTGAGTTTGTAACCAAAAGGTTTTCCCTTCTTTATTTATAAGCTATATTTATTGTCCATTGTAATCACACATACATGACAGAAATGGTAGATAAAAAAAAATGGAATATTGCAGTGACTGGAAGTTTGTATATAACACCAAGACCACAGAAGACTTTTGACTCTCGACAATTCTACCTATAGGCTTGGGTTTGAGTCACTATGGATAAATGTGTGTGCCAAATGAATAAAGGGAAATATAAATGGTAATGCAGTAGTCGCATAATTCTTTCTCTTGACTAGCGGCGTGGTGGTGCTTTTCTTTACAGACTACTTAGTGAGTGAAGGGGCTTGGCATTCTCCTAACGTTACCTGCTGCAAATGTGAGTCCAGATCACTGTTTCTCCAGGCCTCCAGGCACTTTTAAGGGCACTGTAAGATATTTGCCTCTAATGCGCACAAATGAGGGGCCCAAATGGTCTTATTACATGGCCTCCCTCAACAGAGACAATACATCAGGTGAAAACACAGTGCAAAATGGAGAGTGTGATTGTTCTGGGAGCACAGCGCTCATTATTCAACACACACTCTATCCCTCTAAAGCACTGCCTCTCACTGACTCTCTCTCTCTCTAACACACACACTTTCCACTCTTCCATCTCCCTCACTTGTCTCTGGTTTCAGTGGGTGCACATGCATGGAGCCAGCTACGTCCTGCCATGCTCGCTGTCCATCCATCAGTCCCGACGCTTTTGTTCCGCATATACGTAAGAGTAGCTAATGCACGTCTGGTGCCTCAGTGGATTAAATTAATATCGTTATTTACCACATCAGTCTCTGTCACATATGAATAGGAGAACGAGAAGCGGCCTTTGATCAACAGGCCAGCGTTTCGTCATGCTTCTCGAGTTGCTTGATGGACTTCATGCCGGAGCTTTTGAGTTGAATGAAGAAAAGAGACCACTCAATGCATGGAAGTTAGAGAGCGTGAAAGACAAGCAGTCATTACACATCCTTGCATGTGTGATTGAGTGAGTGAGAAAATGTAAGCCAAAATTGGAGTGAAAGTTATGTGTATGTGTGTTGGTTACCTAAGGCTTGTGCTGAACCACCCTTTGAACTCAGCGTGACCCCAGAGCAATGTGGGGTCAGTTGTCTATTGGCTAGGATAGATGGTAGTGTGGTGAAATCGCATTACAGACATCCCCTGGAGCCTGTGGGTTGTTAGTGCAATAATCAGTCATTGTTAGGCTATCTTTGCTTTACGATTTAAGCCCCTTTTCTGCCTGAACTCTGACAAAAAGCTATAATAAGTACTGGAGGAAAATTCTTAAAGTATCCCTGAACATGTCATTTTAAACCATTAAAATAAATTACAATCTATTGTTTACTTTAAATAGTTGAGGAGCATATCCGTACCCTTCCCCCTCGTTACAATCTACAACTATACATTAAATATACATGAGTATACAAATTGGAAATGCCCTTTTGTTTTCCTGCTGTGCAAAATTATTAGCCAGCTAGTTAACTGCTAGTAAACTAGGCAGCATTCATCACAGGTAGACACAAATAAGATTTCATTACCAGAGTCTCTATTTAAGAGTAGTCACTCCTGACAAAACGTACCATAATGTTGAAGATTTTGGTCAGCAGTAACGATAGCTAAGTTACTTAGCCAGCTAGGTAACTGCTAGCAAACTAACTTGTTGGATTTCTCTGTCTAAATTTACATTGTCTTTCTCTCAGAGATTTGTTTAACAGTAGCCAGCTGTGTCAAAACATATAACAATCAAAATATCACTAACATTTGTTAGTTTATGTAACTAGCTAGCTTAGCACATGGGCTCTTTGGCTAACCATTTCTGGATACTAAGCCATTCTCAATTCTCAGACATGATTAGTCCAAAATCCTGGAACTTATTTCATGACATACCATAAACAGTTATTTTACAGAAAGAGTGAAACAGTAGAAAATTCAGTATGCATTTCAGTTAACCATTTAAAAAATAATGATTTTGAGTTCATAGGTACATTAACCTTGCTATTTGGATGGTCAAGGAAGTTATAGGAAACATGTCTGGAATTCTGCTGTATCTGGGGTTGGGGGTTCGAATCCCAGCTCAACCCTGAGTGTGTGGAGGTTGCATGTTCTCCCTGAGCTTCATGGGATTCTTCTGGGTACTCCGGTTTCTTCCCCCAGTTCAAAGACATGCGCTGTAGGCTGACTGGCATTTCCAAATTGTCCCTTGTGGGTGAATGTGTGTAATTGTGCTCTGTGATGGGTTGGCACCTCGTCCAGGGTGTCCCACGCCTTGCGCCCCGAGTTCCCTGGGACAGGCTCCAGACTCCCTGTGACCCTGTGTAGGATAAGTGGTATGGAAAATGGATAGATGATACCAGATTGTTTGTTATCATTCAGATTCTAATAATAAGACAAAAATGTGTTTTTTAAATATCCCATTATGTAGTAAATCAGAAGACTCTCTCTCTCTCTCTCTCTCTCTCTCTCTCTCTCTCTCTCTCTATCCCTCTGTCTCTTGGTTCTGTTTATGCAACACATCCAGAGAAGAAGAGAGAGAATACACACGGGGAGGGAGTATGCTCACCCGCTCTTCTGTGCCATCTGCCAGGTCACATGATCCATCTGCTTGCCACAGCCCTGTCAATCAATCACCAACATGGACAACGGAGGCTAGTAATCGCAGGAAGAAGATACACACTCGCTGGTGCACACCAGCTCACCAAAAAAAAAAAAATGAAGGGCCCAAACTTAATCACGAAGGGTCACGTTAGGGAGTGGGGAACAGATTAAATTACCATGGTATTAGATACGGGAAATGATTTCTGTCAAAACCATCTTTACTGCAATTATAATATGTTAATTATGTATTTCATTAAGTAAGTGGATTAGAGGCAACGCTGATGGAATCAGACTGAGGAGGGCTGGACAAGGCAGACCAGAAACATGCACACACACACACACACACACACACACACACACACACACACACACACACACACAGAGAGAGAGAGAGAGAGAGAGAGAGAGAGAGAGAGAGAGAGAGGGAGGTCATGAGGCTGAAGGTCTCCATAATGAAGGGTCTGTAGAAGAGTGAGCTCTGAGGTGCTAGATACTGACACTATCATCGCGTCCCAATTGGAAAGCCTCTACCTGGGTATGTGCTATTTTTGGGCAGCATTTGTGCACTCGCAAGACAAAAGCTATTCTATTTGGAAGGCAGTTGCCCTCTGAGGTACTTTATTTTGTCCAAATCCCAGTGCGGAATTGCATTTATCCTAAGATTGTAGACAATCTTATAACTCAGTGACAGCTTTGAGAAACACGGTGGACCAAACCCCTACTAAGATGTTTACGAACGTAAATTGTTTGTTTCATGGCTAGCTAACAGTCATATCTGTGTTTGTAGACTAGCAGAAGTCATCCCATGGCTAAAATTAGCGAGCTACTTTTTTTGTCATTTTTATTTTTATTTACTTATTTACTGCCTGCCTTATGTGTACCACTCTGTCTTCCATGAAGTGTCATTGTTTTGTGTCCTTGTAATTTGTTGTGTATTGTGTATTGTACTGCTGCAGCAAAACAATTTCCCTCAGGAATCAGTAAAGTCATTCTCTCTGTCTATGCATCATGTAACACAACCGTATGTAGTCATTTCATGAAGCTGATTTGCCAGCCAATAACATGCTAGCCAGATATCTCCCCTCTATCTGCCCTCTTCCACATGCATGAGCTTACAGGTGTTCACGATTGGAAAGTGTCACTGTGTATGAAATCTCTCCCTCCCAGAGAGCACAAATAATTTTACTCACTTAGACTCACAATCTCGGGATAATAGGTTGAACGCTTTTCTGTTGCATCACTCAACTGTTGTATCCAACACCTGAGAAATAGCAATCAATGGGATCCATCATCAGGTTAACCAATGAACTAGCCAACTAGATACAATTTTTTCAAACATGTCCAACATGATGTCTGACATTATTCCATTCAACAAAATAGCTACCTTATATATTTATAGTAGCTAAAAATATAGCTACTATGGTAGTATATATGTTTGGTGTGACAGCCTACAACGCATGTCTTTGGACTAGGGGAGGAAACCGGAGTACCTGGAGAAAACCCCCGAAGCACGGGGAGAACATGCAAACTCCGCTCACACAGGGTGGAGGCGGGATTCAAACCCCCAACCCCAGAGGTGCGAGGCAGCAGTGCTAACCACTAAGTTAGCACTTAACTTAAAGTTAAGATTTTTGCGTTTTATTTTCACATATTGTCATTACAAGGTATTAGATGCAACAATTCTCTGGCCTGTGGAGAGTGGCATAAAAACAGGGAAAATGAAAAAAAAAAAAAAATCCTTGCAATGATCCTAATTTGTGTCCTGTGTGAAGTCCATGTTCTTTAGATAATAGTTTGTGCATGCAGACATTTCTGCGGTATGGCGGCCTTGTAAAAAGTCAAGCCAAGCCAAAACACCTGCAAGAATCAGGATAAATTTAACAAAACGCTGTGATTCGACAAGGTATTTAACAGTCTGTTATGTGTCACAGTGAGATATTACATACTGTATGCTTAGTACAGCACTCCTTTCAAACACAGACCAAACTCCAATTTAGATGCAAATATGTGATAGGAATACGGGACATCCCCTCTTAGCATAATGCATTTTTTTTTTTTTTTTTTTTCATTCTAATTTCATATCTGACTGTTTGACAGACACCAGACAAAAGTGAATGTTATGTTGTGGATCTGGAAACAAAAAAAAAAAAAAAAAAAAAGAGAGGAAAAATAGGGAAAAAAATCAGACAGCCTCTTCCAATCTAATTAAATGTGTGTCTCACAGAAAGGCAGGTTATTGTGACTCTTTAGTGTGTTGCCATAGAAATAGTACTGATGGCAACTGCGCTGCCTGTTAACTCACAACCATGTGTAAAATCATGGCTGGGATGTTTTCAAACCTGCTTTGCCAGGATTCATTATGATACCACTTCACAACATCACTGTCACTTGCAGGACTGTCCCTACATCTGCCATATACATGTGTGTGTGTATGTGTGTGTGTGTGTGTGTGTGTGTGTGTGTGTGTGTGTGTGTGTGTGTCTGGAGTACATCTCCAGAGAGGATATGGGTATTCTCCAATTAGCTCACATGGTATCGTTAAAACACCTTGTTCATATCAGAGTCAAATTCAATCAGCGTATCAATTTACTATGTGCATTGGATGCATAAAACATAGATCTCCACACAAGCATCATGATGTCAAGACATTTTTTTTTATATAACCGAGTGTACAGTATTATTTATATAACAGAAAGTTTTCTCCTAATGCTGAAATCATACTTTTTTTTTCTTTCTTTTTTTTTTTTGGCAAGCTGATAAGATTTAAGTATAGAAAACCTCATAAATATGCTAATGTATGCAAGCTAAAAAATAATAATAGGCCCCGGACTCATAAACATATATCATTGTGCTTTGTCTTTTTGCCTCCGTCTGACTTTTTTCCCCCTCCGTTTCTTATTATCATAGGACAATAATGAATTTATTTGCATGGCCTTATGGAAGTCTGCATCTGGCCACAACTATATTACTCTTCAACAAATCTTGAAATGTTTGATGTGGCTTTTAAAAAGAAAGATATTACTAGTAAACAAAGCCGTGCATAATTAAGACCCGAGACTGCAATTAAAGAGTGTATTCTGATTGCTATTGGATAATTATCTTGGGGATGGCCTGTTTTTAGACACCCTTCCAAGATGAAGAACGAGACAGAGAAAGAGAGCGAGATGCAGAATGAGGAAAAGACAAAACAAAAAAAAAACAAAAAAAATGGAACAGCACATATGTTGACGATTTAAACAACGGGAAGTGAGGAGATTTGGATTAAACACAGGTGGACTCGACAGCAGGCTGAGTTCAGTTGGCTGCAGAGAAACACAGGGATTGTGAGACAAAGACGATTATTGGAGGAGCTCCACTGATATGATGAAACCCCCACTCTCTCCTCTCTCTAGGGACATATTACACCTCTCATTATACTACTGATTGGCCTGATTTTAGCTGAGCAGCCCATAGCATCAGCCTGCCTGCACAATACCAGTCCAGACAGAGCTTTAATGAAAACGAAGTTCAAAGATGCTGCGCTCACATTTTAGTGTTTTGGAGTCTTTTGAAATTTTGTGTGTTTTTGAACGAGACAGTGACAGAAAGCTCATTTTCCACTGCTACTGATGGAAGCTTCTGTGAAAAGTTTCATTTCCTTCACTTTTTCCACCATGCCATAGTGAAAGCACCATTAAACTGTCTTGTGAAACACTAAGGAACTATGGCTTGTTCCATATTTACATCCATCATTTTTTATAACTTAATGCTAGCTCAGTCATTTTGCATAGCTTTAAAAGTGATAATAATAGACATAAAAAGAAGTTTAAGATTCAAAGTCCTGATTAAAAGACACAAAGGAAGAACCCACATGAGTGTTTGATTACTTTCCCACTCTTGTTTAGTGCTTTCCTTTCCACCCTTATTATATATTATGATCTACTTAAAATCAAAACAAATTCCGGCATAGCAATCTTTACATGACATCTTTTCCATGATCCTTTGCTCTGAGCCTTACCACTGTCACCACTCCTTCTGAATTCCCTCTCATTATGATGATTATTTTTAACGTGAACACTGCATTCATTTTCCTCTCACCCAAAAAATAAACCCACCCCAGGCTCCCCATGCTGAAGATGATGCGCTGAAGATGATTTGAAGGCCCTTCACTGCACACGGCTTAAAAAGATCATATTTTTTTTCATCCCTGTCACTCTATCACTGAACTTGAAGCAAACAGTCTAATTTACAGGGCAAACTTCCACCCCCCCCCCCCCCCCCCCCTTTTGATAGTCCGATTTGATATACTTCGATAGAGTCTTTCTTCCAGACACCATCAATTGTCTATGGATTTTTCCTCCTTCCTCTCAGCTCGAAGAGAAACAAAAAGGAGGTCTGGGCGGCCTCAAGCTTGAAAGCTTTTATTGATATCGATGCGGGAGGAATATTGCCCATTTTCAGCGTCGGATCAATCAGCCTGTCGTGCGGTGTTTTACGAGCCACGTCCCTGTGCTGAGGGGTGGCCTTGCATTTCATGTGTACGGGTTTGTTTGTGTGTATGTGTGCTATGTGCATGTGTTCACTGTGTGCTAGCATATCATGTAAGCAAGGGTCAGTTAAATTTGCTTCATTGGCAAAGATATTGGGATGCAAAAATGATTTCTGTTTCTCATGGTGGTTAATTTTGCTTCATGGTGAAATTTATGCTCTCAAGTTGAGCCAGTAGAAAAACAAGAAGGTAGAGATGGGCTGTGGTACCATTTTTCTGGAGAATAAAAATGGATGAATCTTCCAATTACACCAGGGTTTTGCACTGATATTTGCTTAATGCTGCTTGTCAGGCACGGTTGCAACAAAACAAACTAGTTAGCTTGCAGAAAAGCAGAAATCCTTTCATTTTTGCACCTACTTTCTTTTTGAAAACAAGTTCTCTGGCCCTGACTCTGCGCCTCAACCTAACCTACTTTAATCCTGGTATTAGCCATCTGAATCTCTGCACATCAGCAAGTGTCCCTGTCATTCTGAGGAACAAATGCTACGGAGTCTCACAGTCTGTAAGTGTGTGTGTGTGTGTGTGTGTGTGTGTGTGTGTGTGTGTGTGTGTGTGTGTGTGTGTGTGTGTGTGTGTGTGTGTGTGCGCGCGCAGTGCGGAGATGCTCTAGTGCCCCATGGTACTAGTTAGCGTGGTGGCTGGCAGCTGGAGCGGGCTGATGGAGTGTGATGAGGGGAGCGGAGCATCACGATCACGCAGCCGAGAGATGGAGGAGGAGGAGGGGGTGGGGCAGCACACCTGGCATCCGCCACAGATGGGCATAATCATCTCCTCCCCTTCCACACCACCCCAACCCCACCTCCACCGTCTCACCCGCTTCAGCGCATACACACATACACACACATGCCCATCCAGGCAGCATTATTTGGTGAGATCCAAGCTCAAACGCTCTGCCTATAACTAATTATACCAGCATAAATGAAGAACAGATACATATGGCCTACCATATGTACATCTTATACACTATAGTAGATACAGTATATACATACGTGATGGATATATGCAAACGCATAAAGCGTGAGCTTGGCAAATACCCATGTTTCCATATCCATCCTCCAAAAAACCTTAATATTACAACCGAGGTCTATTATCATCCTGCTGCTGGAGCTGTTTGTAGAGCATCAGTCCTTTAGCAGAGTGTGTGCATACTGCAGCATGACACACTGGTTGACAGCTTAACATTTATTAGAACACAGGGTACAAATGAGACACACTTTGCACCAGAGCTCACAGAAGCACTCGAGATCACACACACACACACTTGCACACACACACGTAAGCAAGTATTATACCCTGTCTATTCTGTTCGACTGTGAATACATTACACAATCAGGTTGAGCAATTAAACACATCCACGGGGACCTACACATGGAAAACAAACAGGCAAACAAATCCAAATGGCTGCGAGAACAGCCGTGCTCCTGAGACACCTTCAGAGTCACTAAGGTTTTGGTTCATGTCATTACTGAGCTTCAGGTTTGACACAACAGAGGCACTTTGTGTGCATGTTCAAATGTAATTGATATAGTTCACAGTCGTGTCAAAATAGATTTGTTATTTTTAGACAAATTGGTAATGCTAGATGACATTCAGATGCACTGATTGGTTGCTCAGAATTGCGTGTTGCATTTTATAACAATACTTCTGATGGTGTTTAATGGATATAGTCACCACAGTGGTCATAATGGAATAAAACATAATGCTGTGATAGGAAAATAATCAACGATACGGTGCTGTGATGCGGCCTGCTGTGCAGCAAAGTTACTGTCATCACACTGAAGTGGATTGTTTTGTAATATCAGCATGTCTGAAGGTATTTTATTCTGCAATTTGCCAATGCTAACAATTAAAGAATGGCATTTTGTATATTTCATCATTTTATAGTTATATTTAATGTTGTGGAACATCTGCAAAACAAATTTATTCTTGTTATCACTTTTTATAGCAGCTGTAAAAGTTGTCCTCTCACCAGCCTTTCTCTCTCTCTCTCTCTCTCTCTCTCTCTCTCTCTCTCTCTCTCTCTCTCTCTCTCTCTCTCCCTCTATCTCTTTTTTTTTTTTTTTATCTCTCTGGACATTAATAAGACAAAAAATGCAGCTTGTCCTGTTACAAAGAAACCACAAAGCCCTCTGTACTGAAGAATTTCACATGCCGGAAGGAACAAGCATTACCTCTGACTGTTACAAAAAGCACTGGCACTGGAGACTCCTTCCAAAACTGCTGAATAAATGTCCCCTCACAGAAACTTTCACTAGATCTATAATTAAACACATTTTAGTCCATCTGTATAATTTAAACATTAAACACTGACCATTAAACATTGACCAACCAGTCCGAATCAAGCATTCAACAACGTTGTGGTACAAGGAAGTTACATTCGCTATGATATGAAAGTGACCTTGTGCTTGTGACTCAGCCGAGTGCTACAGGAGGGAACTGAGGCACACGGAGGGGTGAGACAATCAAAGCTGGGCTAAGTATAATTACAACACAAGTGCAATGCGACATGAGACAGTGGGACAGTGAAGAAACAGCATGTCATTAACATACAAATACTTTGCTCAGAGCGAGTGCATCAAGCATCAAGCAAGAGCAACATGGTCGTATGTGATTTATGTTTAATTCAAACCAGGTTGTAAGAAAAGATATTTTAACATTTAATTCCACCCCAAACCTTAACCTTAACTTTAGCCTTTTCATGAAATTCTTACAAATTTGCTTGCATGAGGCCATATGATTGGCTATGAATCTACCTGCAGGATGACTGGCATTGCATTCAGACAGATATACAGTAAACATTTGTGAAACATGCAACACAAAAGGAAAAAAAAAAAAACAAAACAAAAAAAACCCTTCAGAAACTCTTTTGTTGTTGGCCTTGATTCCGCTGCAGCATGGTTCCCTCCTTTCCTTCTCAGCAGGACAACGAAGTGATGAAGACAGAAGAAAAAAGTGAGTAAACGCTGTCTCGATTATCTCGGCGGCACAGCATTTGGTCGGTAAGCGGTTAGGGCGTCCATGGACCTGTGATTTATTTATCAAAAATATTTCACTAGGAAGCGCGCCCAGGACAGACCATCTCATTTAGCGCCGACATTAACACCATGCCCCTGCCCCACCCCCTCACCCCCCCATGCTCCCTACCAACACACACACACACACATACACACACACACACACACACACACGCACGCACACACACACACACTACCCCTCCTCACCCTCTGGGGAGCCCTCCATTTCAAGGCAACAAAAGGGTCTGCTACACATCCCCTCTTCTCCTTTGATGTTTATTTTAGCAGCCCACCCCTGCCGCTCTGAGCCCTTTAGTGTCCAGCCAGGTACAACAAGCTCTCAAGCCTGCCTCTCAGACTGACCTGGTCACGAGGACAACCAACTATTAAACACTTTACTCGCTGCCTTCAGTCTTTGCTAGATGCAGCCTGAGGGGGGCATCTAGCAAAGGTTAGCTCCGAGCATAGAGAGTGCAAGAAAGAAAGAAAGGGCGGTCCTGAGCACTCTCTCAAGCCCCAGTGTCGGCCTAGTGGGAGTGGTAATGTTGCTGGTGGAGTGTGTGTTTCCTTTCACTGGCTGCCAATCCATCAAGACTCAGGCTACCGCTGTGAGGCCCATCAGCCAGCACAGAAAAGAACAAGAGCTGGCTACAGAGCCCCCCTTCGCTCTACAACCATCACTCATCTCCATCATGCTGAACTCTCCATGACCTTTTCCCTCACGTTCCTCCATTCTTTACACTGCTTAAGCGCCAGCTTCCAGCCATGCGGCGTCCCGACACAGCCGTTCGTTTTTGCATCGAGGCTTATTTGTGCTGGTTTATTTGCATATTGACATTTGATAGAAAAACTGACACTAATCAGTGAAATTAAGAGGCGGATGTGTTCCCTTATGTGGCTTGTGGGAGCATGCTTGCATCCAAACTTTTTTTTTTTTTTTTTTCCTCAGCAGATGGAGCGATGAGATGAGAAAGCAAGAGAAGAGAAGAGAAGAGAAGAGAAGGGCAGAGACAACACTAGTTGACATCATTAAGCCAGACACATTTTTGTCACGCTTCCAGATTTAACCCGTCTGCGTTTCGCAGAATACCGAATCGGTCTCGCTTCTCTTTTGTTTTCCTCCTCGTGCTCCCTTCTTTATTTATGTTTGAATCTCTCGCATGCTCATGGCCACAGACAGACAGTCTGTCTCAATTCCCAAGAAGCAGAATGATGAAAAGAAGACACCATGTCTATTAAAGTGGCCAAACAAAACAAAACAACCACATTAAACACAATTTTTCCATTGAATGTTCCACATAAAGTGGTGCAAGAGCAAAAAAAAAAAAAATGAAAATAAAATAAAATAAAATAACAGACCCATACACCAGTTAAACCATCACTGTCTCTGCTGACGGAATTGATTTCTGATGAATGAGATTACATCAGGTTAAAGCACACATGCCCGTACTTATCATTTTATCCTGACCCACATCTCTCTAATCTAAACTTACTTTCCCACCCCACTTTGTTGTTTGTCAATGAGCAAATCGCATTTGCTTGCGTTGGCCAAAGCTCACCGTTATGAAATTCGCAGGGTCCAAAACCAATCTGACATTGTTGGCCCTGCTCGATGGCGGCGAATCGTGTTACTGTGATGAAGGCCCGAGGACAATGTCTGTGTCTTTATGACGGGGCTGCTCAGCAATATCACGTCCAGCCGCAAAACACACCAAAAGCCATAAAGCAAGCCTGACCGCCGGCGCTAGCTAATCGCATGAACCCTCAAATCGGGACACAATATTGCCTGAATTCTATTTGTATCGGTGCAAGTGACCTACAGATGACTCATTTTCAACTTTAAAGGAGGAGGGAGGGATGAGAGGAAGGCTGTGTGTGTGTATGTGTGGGTGTGTGTATGTGTGTGTGTGTGTTTGAATGGGCGGGAGGGGGTTGTTTTTCAACTTTAAGATGGATGTGCCAGTATCCAGTGTGATTAGAGAAATGGATAACTCACTAACATCTGTGCAAACTACAATAAAGAGGGATTTAGTGTTGCCCTGAGGAAGGCAAGGAGAGGCTGTCTGTCCATTAAACGCTTTATTACAGAGCCAGCAGCTCTGTTCTAACTCACTTATTTTTGCCTGCGCGGTGGCTCGGCCTCTGTGACTGCCTGTCATCCTGAGCAGACAACGCTCCAGGCGCTCCTCTCACTCTCCCTCTCTCTCTCTTTTTCTTTCTCAAACCGATTCCTATCCCTCTCCATCTTTCTACCTCAATGCTTCTTCCCTACCCATCCCACCTCTCTCTTTCCTATGTGTACCATCTTGTCTTCCTTTAATTCTCTCTCTCTTATTGTATCATCTCTCTTTCGCTCTCTCTCTCTCTCTCCCTCTCCCTTTCTTAATCTCAATCTTGTCTCCCTTTTTTTCCCCCTCCTCTGCCTGAGAGTGCACGAGGTAGATGACAATCAAATGACTCATTGAGCAGCTGGAGTGGTCGGCCCGGGCGAGGGCTTAACTACGTAAAGTGAGCATGATCATGTCACACTTCGCAGTGCTTGTTGGCTGTAGCTGTGGCATCAGGAGAAAAAGGGAGGGGCTTCCTCTTAAAGAGACAGTGACACAGAGGAAGGAGGCCTGGTTTAGACAGCACAGGGGCTAATATCTGATCTCAGCTGTGTCGGACAGATGGCTCAGGGTGGTACTTGGGGGGTCATGGTTGCTTGTGTATAGGTATGTTTTGGACATGATTCAAACACGTTGGCTGGATTTTAGATGCATGGTTAGACAGAAATGGTAGGTTTTTCAAGTTGGCATCTCTCACCTCGTTTGTCTATACACACTCAAAAAATGTCACTGGGGCAAACAAGGTTTTCAATAGTGCAAAATAAATGAATAGAAATGTAAGCACGTAAGTATGCCATTAAGCAAGCAAGTAAATAAATAAATAAATAAATAAATAAAATGTACATTTCCTTGTCACTGGGGTGGTATCCTCAACAGCACATCTTTCGTACCATTAGTATGTATCTTTTACCTAAAAAGCTGCATGTAGTGTTCCTTTAAATTTTTTCACTAAAAACTAGGTCCAGTATGTCCATGTGTCCAGGTATAAAACATAAGGGCACCACTCCCGAGTCAAGGAAAGGTACAGTTTAGAACCCTTTTCTTTCTGAGAATGTAAGATGTTCTTCTAGGACGTGCCTAAGCATGTCAATTTTATTTCAAATATTATCCAATATAAACGTTTGTTGTTTCCTTTATTAATTTTGATTATTTTTATGTCATTGATTAAAGTACTATATTATTTTGTTTAATATAAAACCGTGCTGTTTTACTGTATGACAGTGCAAATTTTCCCAGCTGACCCAATTAATATGAATTTCACCTGACGTGTGTGTTGTTAATAAGAGAATCAGTCTGACAGAACACACCATTAGACATCATTCTAGCACTCATTTGAACAAGACTCAAACCCTATAAGAGTTATTTCAACCCTGCTTATTTTACTGTCTGTGCAATACTGTTTGGCACAGCATATTTGCGGTGTGTGTAAATCCTGCATGTTTCTTATGGAGCCAATCCTCCTCCACAAGTACTGTTGATAGATTTTATACTTGAAACAGGCAAGGCTATAAGATAGGTAATGTATTGTCAAACCATGACAAACACGAGAGCCTCCCTCATTAAATGTCCCTATATGCCATTTCAAATCTCAGCTTTGTGTGTGTGTGTGTGTGTGTGTGTGTGTGTGTGTGTGTGTGTGTGTGTGTGGAGACAGGAATTGATGCCCCATGTTTGGCTAATTAAGACGGCAGTAGACGTTTCCGAGCGCGTGAGATGGCGGAGAGGTGCTAATTCATAATTGACGTAATGAATGGAGTCTGTCTGTTAGCTTTTTAAACGCCGGCGATTTCACCGTGATTAGCTGACATGTACCTTTGTGTGAATAATGAAAATATGTGCCGTGTTCTGAGCTTTAATGAATCCTGGGCCAATCTTGGGCTGCCTTTTTTTTTTTTCGACAGCCATCTCTCTCTCTCTCTCTCTCTCTCTCTCTCTCTCTCTCTCTCTCTTTCTCTCTCATTCTCTCTCTAGCTCGCCTCCCGCAATGGCTGTCGTCAGAGGAATGGGCCTTGTTTGACATGGACACTTTGTTAAATAAAATCTTATTATATTCTACTGAGGTAGTACTTCACCCAGAAGACAGACAGGGAGAGAGAGATTAAAACAGAGAGACGGCACATTCCTTTCAGCTTAGTGGCCAGTATGGACTGGTATCAGAAACTGAGGCGTGAGCCACTGCATGTGTGTGGGACTGTTTATGTGTTTTGCGTTTGCCAGCAATCTGGTGTGTTATATCTGTACTTACCCAAGCTTCAAAGCCCAGCATGCGCCTTCACTTTGGTAGGCTTTACCGCCCACCATAAACAATAATTACAATCAGCAGTGTCAGTGAGACGGTCCAAGTGTTTTTATTAAGGTGTGCTTGGAAACTATACTATTAATCCTGAAGAGTGAAGTGGTGTTTGTTAGCATTAGCTTGGCTTCATCTGAGCAACCCTGAAAAATGTTCCACATTTGTGAAACAAACATGTTTTATGCATATCATAAACTCAGACATATGTTGGAACAGCTTGTTTTTTTCCGGCTCTGGCTGTAATGTATGAATTCATCGAGCGCCGATGCTCCAAGATGAGGCTTGCGTGGTTGAGTATTTCTTAAGATGTTACTTTGTGCCCTCGCATCTCTGTAGCCAAGTCACTCAGACATAGGCCTAAACAGACAGCTAAAATAAAACCCTGGCAGCATAAACAAAGAGCGATTACGCCCATGGGAGTGTGGTGTCTGCCCTGGCCTTCTGCTCAGAACCCTTTGCCCTCCTCCTCTTCCTCCTCCTCTCCTGTCCTTTCTGACTCACAGTAGCCGAGTTGTCATGTTGCACTGTTTACACTACTGGAATAAGTTTGTACAGTATATGTGAGTGATCTTTGAGCATGAATTTACAGATTTAGCATTTTTAGAGGCTCTTGTATTACATATAGGAAACTATATGTAGTAATATGATATAATGGATGTAAGTTGGTTGTAAATCTCATGACTGCCAGAGAGCCACTTGAGAACATTCCACTACTCATTTATATGCTTTATTGTATCCGGTCACTTTGGATAAAAGCATGTATAAATGTAAAAATATACGAGAAATAAACATATCCCCCCACAATGTTCTGCATCTGCAAGCCAAAGGACAAAAGGATGAACAAAAATATGCGAAGCTGCACCACAAAAAAGATTTATTACTGAAATGAACACAGTCATATGAGAGGCATGAAGGGGATTAGGGCCATTTGGAGCACTGGGTTATTAGTACTGCAGCAGAGTAATTGGGCCAATCAGAGCGCAGCAGAGGTGTGAGCGCCATCTCCGATGCCCATCAGCTGTCGAGCTGGGCCAGCTGGGTGACATCATGGGGTCTGTTTCCGTGGTGATGATTGACACTGTGTCTGTCAAAGCGGGAGAGAGACATGCATGTGACGTGTCATTAGCAGGGAAGAGAAGAGCGGGGGTGGGGTGGGGGTGGCGTCACATCGCTGCCACTCTCCACCGCTCTCTCTAATCGCCTGCCCATTGGCACTAAGGCGGCGTAAACATTAGCACAGGGGAAAGAAATGAATGCATCTCATCAATGTGCCGCAGAGTAGATCATGCTTCCTCACCCCCCACCCTTTTCACTCTCCTTTAGCTTGCTAAATTAAATGCAGAGTAATGCAATCTCTTTTCTGTTCTGCTTTTAGGTGCTGTATTGTTCATTCCTTTATTCACCCTATATTTAAAGTTGTTTTAGTTGTGCATTGCATGAATCCTGTGTGAACCTGAATAAAAACTTAATTAATGAAATAACTACTCGCTGTGCTTGTTGGACAAAAGCATAGAGGTATAATAACATATTGCATTATATATGCATAATAACATTTTAGTGTTAATTAAATTTAAATGAAAATCAATCGTAATTCAACTTCAGAGATGCTAAGCTGCTGATAGTGTAAAATAAGAGATTTATGTAGCAATTAGTTGTGTGATGATTTGGTGTCTATCTGGTTAATGTGCTATTATGTTTGCTCTATGTGTGGCAACTAAATTACAACTGAAAGATGAAGGAATTACAAAAGGAGGGTAAAATGGATCTTTGGCAGATACCTTGATTATTTATTTCCTTCATAACCTTATAATCAAATCATTAAGTAAAGGTGAGCTATAAGTTTCTATCTATCTATCTATCTATCTATCTATCTATCTATCTATCTATCTATAAATCTATCTATCTATCAAAACAATATGGCCAAAAGTTTGTGGACACCCGATCGTAACAAGTCATATGTGCTTGTTGAACGTTCCTTTCCAGATTCATTCCCCTGGTATAAAATTACCTGCTATCTTCTGATATGCTTTAGGTCCAGCGCTAAGATCAGATTAAAGAGGCTAACATTACTGCTAACCTAGCAGTCAATGGCATCAAAAGAACTTATTTATCACAGGCAAAAGTACAGCACAATCTCCATCCATCCATCCATCCATCCATGCCTTTTTCTGTCAAAGGGGTCCATTCATTCTAAACCTATCATCTCCATCCAGCCATCCACCCATCCACTCATCCATTCAACTACCTTTACATCCATACATCCCTGCCTCCTATATCTTTCAATAGAGTCCATCCATCTACCCATCCATGCCTTTTTCTGTCAAAGGGGTCCATTCATTCATCAATCCAAACCTATCATCTCCTCCATCCATCCATCCATCCATCCTCTCATCCATTCAACTACCTATCAATCCATCTATCCATCCATCCCTGCCTCCTATATCTTTCAATAGAGTCCATCCATCCATCCATCCATCCATCCTCTCATCCATTCAACTACCTATCCATCCATCCATCCATCCATCCCTGCCTCCTATATCTTTCAATAGAGTCCATCCATCCATCCATCCATCCTCTCATCCATTCAACTACCTATCCATCCATCCATCCATCCCTGCCTCCTATTTCTTTCAGTAGAGTCCATCCATCCATCCATCCATCCATCCATCCATCCATCACTGGAGTCAGTGAATCATTCAGTTCAATTCAAATCATTGCAATTTAATTAAAGTTTATTTGTATAGTGCTTTTAAGAAAACGTCACAAAGCAGCTTTACAGAAATCTGAATTTATCTGACTGTAATTCAGTGCAGAGTGTTTTTTTTTTACACTGCTTTTGTCTCTGTCCAAATCCACACTGTACACTGTATTCTTCTCTGTTCTTGTATACATGCTGAAGATGTTTATCAGCTTCTGACAATTTGGATCAGAATGACATCCTTGTTTCTCGATGGCTATTAGCGTCGGGCATTCTTCTGTGACTAATTGTAGCAGAGTTTTTGTGTGTCTACAGGGGCAGCAATAACACACAGAGCCCTCAGCCATCATCCCCACCCCTCACCATCACTCCTGTCATCAGACTGACATCTCTGATTCACCCGTTTAACAGCAGTGTCACGATCTCTCCCTTTCTGAACACCCCACTGGGCCACTTGGCTAGTGGACGTATCGTCTCGCATTAAGGCATCGTACCACACTTTTGGGTGCTCAGCATACAGTGGGGGAAAAAAGTATTTGATCCCCTGCTGATTTTGTACATTTGCCCACTGACAAAGAAATGATCAGTCTATAATTTTAATGGTAGGTGTATTTTAACAGTGAGAGGCAGAATAACAACAAAAAAATCCAGAAAAACGCATTTCAAAAAAGTTATAAATTGATTTGCATTTTAATGAGGGAAATAAGTATTTGACCCCTTCGACTTAGTATTTGGTGGCAAAACCCTTGTTGGCAATCACAGAGGTCAGACGTTTCTTGTAGTTGGCCACCAGGTTTGCACACATCTCAGGAGGGATTTTGTCCCACTCCTCTTTGCAGATCCTCTCCAAGTCATTAAAGTCATTTTCAATGCCCTGGTTGAGGGAAGGAGGTTCTCACCCAAGATTTGACGGTACATGGCCCCGTCCATCGTCCCTTTGATGCGGTGCAGTTGTCCTGTCCCCTTAGCAGAAAAACACCCCCAAAGCATAATGTTCCCACCTCCATGTTTGACGGTGGGGATGGTGTTATGACTTGGGGTCATAGGCAGCATTCCTCCTCCTCCAAACACGGCGAGTTGAGTTGATGCCAAAGAGATCTGACCACACCTGACCACAACACTTTCACCCAGTTCTCCTCTGAATCATTTAGGCAAACTTCAGACGGGCCTGTACATGTGCTTTCTTGAGCAGGGGGATCTTGCAGGCGCTGCAGGATTTCAGTCCTTCACGGTGTAGTGTGTTGCCAGTTGTTTTCTTGGTGACTATGGTCCCAGCTGCCTGGAGATCATTAACAAGATCCTCCCGTGTAGTTCTGCACTGATTCCTCACCGTTCTCATGATCATTGAAACTCCATGAGGTGAGATCTTGCATGGAGCCCCAGACCGAGGGAGACTGACAGTTTCTTCCATTTGCGAATAATCGCAATCTGTTCAAAATCCTCACTCTTAATAATAAAGATCAATAATAATCTCACTGTTAAAATACACCTACCATTAAAATTATAGACTGATCATTTCTTTGTCAGTGAGCAAATGTACAAAATCAGCAGGGGATCAAATACTTTTTTCCCCCACTGTAGGTGCAGATGTTTACGAGCCTTGCGAAACACATCTGTTTAAGGCAAACCAAATATCCAGGTGCATACCGAAGTGGGTGCGAGCTACGAAGAGAAGATTAATTAGCTAACACTTTAAATTAATGTCCATTGATAGACCTTTAATTAAGGTGTAATTAATTATCATTACAACGCCAGCTAATTATGTCATTACGTAAAACTAACCAAAATAATTGAATTAATCGAAGGTGATTCCAAGACATTCCACTTATTTGCAAAGCCAGCATGTTGGTGTGTAAGTAACGTTCTCTGTGTTATTATTCATCCGTACGCGTTCTTGCATACTAAACAGGGTGGCAGCCAACTGCACATCCGAATGGCGGTGTCAGGTCCGGTTAATTTCACGAGAATCTCCGTGGTTTATTCTGCATGAGCACAGCAAAAACATGGCTACCACTAGCTAGACACTGCTGTACGCCTTCCTTTTGGCAGGTTTTTTTTTTTTTTTTTTTTTTTACAGTCGGGTGGTAGTGAGACTGATTAGAGCAGTGTGTGCTGTATCCTTGGGTCTCTGTCTTTTACGCTCCTGCTGTTTTGTTTAAGATGGAAATCCCCATAAGGCCCTGGAAGACTGACGGATCTTCAGCAAAGTTCACACTGTCTGCATCGTGAAATGCACTGCACCCGCCCAAAACTGTCAAAACGACAAACAGTACATCTCCCCGGCACGCCGAGCTCAGATACCACAGCCCGTGTCACAGCAAATGGACGACATCTTCTGCATGTGCCTGATAAGGCCACTCACCTCACCATGACCTGACTCGATGTACACACACACACATGCTCTCTCACACACACACACACACACACATACACACACACACACACACTACGACACAAATCCTCTTCCCACCCACACTCCATCTCTCTGTCTATCTCTTACATGACTCCTTGCAAAGACATCTGCATGTCTCAAACATGCCTCATATAGCGCACGGAATGTCTTTCTCAGCTCTGTCTGTCAATCATTTTCATCTTGTCCAACCCTATGACAAATGGTGTCAATCAAGTTCACATCACACACGTCTCCCTGTAGCTATCATCCTCCATCTGTTGTGTCTCTGAGACAGCACGGGTAAAGCTATTGAGAACTATGTATCAGTGCCAGATGCACAAAAAAAGCGAGGTGAGGGACGCGCAGGTACAGAGAGCATTCTGCAAAACTAAAAGCAAAGCTAAGCCTCAGAAATGAATTGATTGACAGCTCATGATTGTCCCTCCTCAGCAGTGACATGCCGAGATTCTAGCAAAGTACCTCCTCCTCTTCATCGGGCTTTGCCTTTTTTCATCTCCTCTCGTATCTCTCTCTGTCTCACTCATACACTCGTTCTCTTTTTTTCTCCTGTGTGCGTGTGTCAAAATGTCAATTTCCGTGCGACAGGATGTGACAAGGCCCGTTGCCCGGGGGGACGGCTGGGAATAGAGGGCCTCACAAATTGATTTTGATTTTATTCCAAATCATTCAGAGTGTTTAGCTCTAATGGGAGCTGATCAGAGAGAGGTCCGGAGTACGGCATCAGGGCTGGAGATTAGTTCTGTCACTCGGGTGATCAGAGCCCGTCAAGCCCACTCCTACTCAGAGTGGCACGCTATGGCATGGACCGATCAGAGCCACCATCCCGCACATTATATAACCGCAGCAGCTCAGCTCATGTGTCATGCTGCTCAACATGAGAAGTTCCACCCACCAAATCCTGAGCTATCAGAAACATATCCTAATGTTTTGAGTTTTGTTAAAATAGATCCATTGCTCCATGTGTGCTAACTAGCGTCAAGGATAATGAGGATAAAACAGAGATCTGTACTGTTCCAGAGATCTCTTTTTAGAAATATCCGGTACAGTAGACATTGAACAGTCTTTATGCTGTTTTTCCACATGTCCAAAGTTCCATTACTTTTGGTGCTTGAAAATGGCAACTGTACATTTCCATTGGTAATGGTTTCAGTATCAAAGGTTCCAAGGGTCTGTTTTTGTTTTTTGTACCTGCTCAAGATGTTGTTGGTGATTTTTAGAAAAGTATTTTGAACAAAAAAAAATGTTACTTTCAAGTCAAAGTTAGAAAATAACCTAAATAAAAACATTTCCATATCGTCTGGGTAAAATATATTTATGTTTTCGTAAAGTAGATATGTATGTTAGAGTCATTATTAGCAGAAAAACTAATTATTTTTTTGTCAAAATCTGATTTTTCATCTTTTTGACCGGTTTCCAGAATTCCACTCCTTTTACGACAGCTTTTTCCGAAACACCTCACATACAAGATGAAACTTCAGGAATGTGTTAATTCTGTCCATTATTCTTACATTAATAATTTAATTCCTTGTCATCATATAAATTTCAAAACTCCTCACCAGGAATCATTAATCTGATCACTTCTTTCATTTTGGACTTTTCAGTGATGTTGCATGCTGTTAGGGCTGATTTAGTTGCTGTTACTGCCATTACAATAACTGTTCCAGCTCCAGTTCATAGAAAAAAAAACTACAGGGTGTCCCAAAAGTCTCCATACATAGGGGACTATGTAAGCCAGCACCATGTCGTTTGTGCCTTCGTCAGTGGATGTTAGTGGATGTCTACTTTTCGGTTGGTCTGCAACACTTCCAGACTTTTTGAATTTGATAATAAGTTATTTTACAGATTTGGACAGAGAACTTATTTGTTAATAAGTTTGGTAACAGTGTCTTGTGTGATGTGCTTGCCATGTTTCCTGTTTAAAAAAAAAAAAAAATATATATATATATATATATATATATATGTATTTATATATATATATATATATATATATATATATATATATATATATATATATATATAAATACATATATATATATATATATATATATATATATATATATATATATATATATATATATATATATATATATATATATATATATATATATATAAGCACATGAAGCATGAAACATTTTTGATTTAAAACATATAAAAAGTAATGATTTTTTTTTTTTAAATTATTCATCTGGGAGATTAATGGGAAATGGGACACCTTGTATAAGTAGAACTGAGTTGTGTAGGTTCCTATTTGTACCAACTGCTGTTTATTTGCAGTGGCAAGACAGCATTAGTGGTTGTCCACAATTACTGATTCTGATTTACCAATATGTATGATTTAGCTTAGCATTTACAAATTTTGACCCCTTGCTATTACACTATGGGAGGCACCATAAAACTATGAGTTTCCAGGTTTTTTTTTTTTTTTTTTAGCTAAAGCAGCAGTTAGTAAAACAATGGAGGAGCTGCTTTTTATTAAGTAGTGGTCTCGTTGAACTTTTGCCTCACTGCTTTCTTACTGTAAAAACAAAATTTTAAACTCCATCTACTACACCAGCTTACATAGTTTTTTTTTTTTTTTTCTCTCTCTCTGCTTTGATTTCTTGTTAGCAATATTGGCACCTCTGCTGATGGAATTTTAAATGTCTCAGGGGATGGATCAAGAATATCCTAAACGCAATGCTGCCCAAAGATCATCGCCAAACAATCTCTCAGTTAGATGATCTTATCTTTACAGTGATTTTGCGAAGAGTTTTAAGATGAGAGCATATTCATTGGTTCAAACCAGTAGCCATTGAAGCAGATGAGTCTGAGTTGAATAAGTCATTAAAGCTGTTTTCACAACAACCATAAATGGGAACATATGTCACCCAAAGCTAGAGGCATTCTAAAATGACATAGCCGTAACAATGTGCTTCTCATCTGCACACTGATAATCAGTGCCTATAACTGTCTCTGTCAGCCATCTTTGTCACCATATGTGAGCCAGTTGCACTTTGGGAAGTTGGAGCAGGATGGCAGGCTGCTTTGTGGTGGGTAGGGAACAAGACGCCGCTGGCAGCACAAATGTAGCACCATGTACAAGGGCTTCTAATTTGCAAGTGCTTGATGGGCCTGAACTTTTTGAGCCGATCGAACGTGACAGCATCAAAGACTGAGCTGAGGCAGACAAACTTTACTGCCGCTCTGTCAGACAAGACATCCCATGAGAGATAGAGAGAGAGGGAAAGAAGGAATGAGGAGGCAAAAGAGGAATGGAGGGGTGGTGTGGGGGGTGTTAGGTGGTGTTAATGTTAGATCACGTGCACATGCAGAAATGTAACCAAACAAACACATTTGCATGCACAAAACTACACATGTAGGCTGTTTACACCAGACGTAGAGTGTTACATGAAAATTACAGCGTCGCACATTTGTAATACGTGCTAGTGCATAGTGACACCCTCTCAAAAGGCTGCCATGTACATACACTGTGTGGTATGAATCAGAATGTATTACAGTGATTAAAGTTGTCACAGTGACTCACATACACACTGGCATGCAGATACACACCCTGCTCTAACTGGCATGATGCAAATATATTTGTGTACTTGCAGTACACTCTTCAACTCAGTCACCTACGCAATCCTATAAACATATGTTCTTCCTGTTTGAGTGCAATCATAGACAAAAACAGGTATGTATGGACACAAGGACACAACTGATACAGTACTGCTGCATGTTATCATAAGAACAAAGTTCATTTTCTTGAGAGACAGTTTGATTGAGTCCGATTGCTTAACCGGCTTATTTTAACTGCAAGGGAATGACTGACAAAATGGTTAGTCAACAACGTTTATGAAAAATTTTTGAAATTTTTTTAATGATTTTGATTTGATCACACAATGTCACATGCAGCAAGTTTTCCACAATTGGAAAGTCCTCAGGACAGAGAACTTGTTTTTGAAAGATGTGGTTTTTTTTGTTTGTTTGTTTGTTGTTTGTTTGTTTTATTAAGTTTAAAAAAAGAAAGGCTGATAAGGAAACTGTTTAATATCTGCTATATTATAAGTGATAACTTGTCTCGCAGGCCTTTCACAACATGTAACATGCATGTAAATAAAATGGTTAAAACACAGGAATTGTTCTTTAATAAATGAAAAAATTTAATCATTGGCAAAAATCGCCGTATTTTTAGAGGATTTAAACACTTTGGGAAGCTCATTAAATGGAAGATAAGATAAACTTCAGGGTATTAAGAGTAACTCCGCTTCATATCAGGCTGCATCACACCACTATGTTGTTGATTATTTTCCTATTAAGGCACACCCGGACGTGTTTTATTTGTTTTAATCCTTGGTTAAACCATTGTCTAAGAAATTAAGACAACATGAAAGTAACACTGTAGAGATTTTATCAATGTACTAAACACTTGAGCAAAAATATTTCTGTTCCATTGTGGTGCAACTGTTCAATAAAACCCCTTGCTTGTGTTGGTGAATATTTGGGAAAATTCAACATCTATGCAGGAATAAAAATTAAAACCGCACTTTATTAAAAATGAAAATTCATTTAGCTTTTGGTGGGACAAACAGCATCAATGACTATTCTGAGATTTTTATTCTGTATATCAAGTAAAATATAACTAGCCCCATGTACCTATAGCTCTTGTTGGTACCAATTTGGCACAGGATACAAAAAACATTATACCAATGGTAAACAGAGTGTCAGTTTTCTGACGCCAAAACCTCAACCCATCCTATAAGTTTTGCTATGAGAAAATTCTAGAGAGTTCATTAAGCACACATATTGATAGGATGGCTCTGACGGTCAGATGAGCTGACCTGGCTTTGCCATTGGAATAGGTTTCAGTCAACAGCATCTCATCAGGCCAGACTGGACTTATTAAAAACTTTCGTCAAAATGACACAGGGGCATGGCTCTGCAGGAGGAGTGTGTACAAGATTGGCATGACAGCAGGCGAAATGCCAGGCTTCCCAGGGGGGCACAGTGGAGCCACTGCCCCTAAGCCAGTGCCCTTAAACCAAGGACAGGCATGACATTATTCTCCAGTGAAATGGTGGATTTCACATAAAAAAAGAGACTGAGAGAAGCTGTCATGTTTTGTTTGCTTATTCTGCCTCCTCGTCTGGCTCTTAGTGAAGAGGATTATGAAATTGGTTTAGGTGTGGTTACCAGACAAAACAAACATTGCAAATGTAGCAGATGAGTCACTTTTTCACTCAGTATAATGACTTACTTCTAAAAGTGTCTGGGCATCAAGATAAAATCAGGTTTCAAAAAATGAAATCAAACACTACTAGGTTACACAAGTTAAAAGAATACTCCAATCTATTTCAACTTCATTTTTTCATATTTATCAAAATATGTAGCATATGGACAATAACCACAGACATTCTGTTTCCCTGTACTGAGAAATACACATAAAAGATGTTAACTCAAAACTCACTTATAATGAAAGGCCTGAGGGCATTATAAGTAGATAAGGGCATTATGTAGTTTTATCTTGGAGCTATACAGTTTTTGGTTACTTTCACTTTCCCTACGGTTTTGTGGCAGATATCTGCCTGAAACTGAAATTTGAGCCTAGTTGGCTACGCTGGCAACCACAGATTACAGATTTGTTTATTCATTCATCCATCTTCAGTCACCACTTTATTCTAGTCAGAGTGGATCCAGAGCCTATCCCAGGAACACTGACCACAATGTGGGAATGCACCCTGGATTTAATGCCAGGACAGAGTAGGGCACCATGCACACGCATTCACACACTCATTCACACCTGTCCATATTTGGGATGTGGTAGGAATCCGAAAAGCCCAGAGGAAACCCACACGGACACAAGGAGAACATGTGAAACTACACAAAGAGTAACCTGGGCTCAAAATAGAACCGGAGTCCTTCTGAAAAATCATCTGCCTTTCTGAATGAAGGAATTGTACAGAGTTACAAATATTATCGGACTGAAGTATACAGGAAATACCATGTGGTTTGCATAAACATTTATTGACGCCTTAATAGCAGCCCTTTGACTTCAATTATAACTGACTTTTGAGTAAACTGGTTGTCAGCTCTTTTCTTTACAGGTGTCAAAATTCTTGTCCATAGTAATCACATATGCTAGAGATTACAGATGCGGCGGATAGAAATTAGGCTGAAAAATGCTGAGTGTTCCTTTAAGGCATACTTTAAACAACTGCCAATGTGAGGTGTTTGGGGAAAAAAAGGAATCCAAAATAATAAATACACTGTGCAAAAGGTCTACTGACAGCTTTCCATCCAGAGCTTTTACTCCATTATCTTCAGACATTACCACGTATGCATGAGTGTGTGGTTTATGGAAATGTGGGAGTGAAGCCTCACCTGCACGCCGTTCTCGTTAGTGGATGTATTTTTTTTTTATTCTCTAAAAGGTCTGGATGAGATCTGAGGCACAATCCCCATGAGCTAAGCACTTTCTCTCCCTCGGTGAGCCCCAGAGCTGCTTTAAGGTGCCTGCTAATGCCATGAGGAGACAGGATCTAATAGATTGATACACAGGTTTTGACATGCTATTTGAGCGTGCGGCCACTCCATAATTGGCCACGTCATCATGCATTAAATTAACAATATATAGAGGAGTGCCCAGAGACGAGTGTCTTCGGCCGATCCGTCAGCCATCAGGACAAACCACATCTGACGGCTCTCACTATCTCTGAGGGGATAAGAGCAGGAAGAGAGGAGAGGGAAAGAGAGGAGAGGAAGAGAGGAGAGATGGGGAGAGGAGGGAGGGATTTTGGGCAGAAGGCCTCTGTAAAGTATTCTGGCTGTTGATGAGGATACAAGATCATTTTATTGAGTATCTTTGTGGCTTGTTTCAGCCATGCAAGTCTGTACGTCTGTTATCTGAACATCCAAAAAACATAGACATTAGTGTTTAATCCCACTTGCTTCGTATGTTTGTTTATTCATCCGTTCATTTGTCTTGTGTCTGGATGTCAGTAACCTTGTGTGACTTCCAGCTTTGCTGTTCACGTCTGGGAAAGTTTAAGCCACCACTTGTGATTTGCCATGGATACAGGCCAACATTGTCTGGAACGCAAGCTTCATTTCATCGTGTCGTATTGTTTGCTTTGGTGACATCATCAGCTAAAGTGTCACTCCGTTTTGAATGTGTCTGCATGAGTGGCTTTTTTACAGGCATCTCAGCCTTCTTGGCCTCACAGTGAGCCAATATACATTAACTACTGTTCCGCCCCTGTAATTGCCCAGGAATCCACAGCTTCCACTTCCATGTGTTGTACTTAATAAGGCTATCATTATAATGATTAGCTAATCTTTGAAACCTGCCGTTAATGCAGAGAACAAAGACAGGGGTGGAAAAATGTTCCTTAGATAGATGTGAATATTGCTCTGGACTACAGAAAGATTGCTCAGTGGGGTATGTGTGCATACTGCAGAAATTATTAAAATATATCACAGCATGCTCCGTTTGGGTGCAACGGGTGGTGTGGTGTATTATGGAAACACTGACACTCCACATTTTGATCTTTAAATTACCTCGAAAAAAGAGAAGTGACCTTTATGTAGAAGCTATATAAAGGTGCAATCTATGCAGGGTCTCCATCTTTTGATTTATTAGCGTAAAATCTGAAATTGAGCATATTTTATTGCCCCCTGTTCTGACGCAAGATTTCCGAGGACCTTTGGTATTTGAGGCGCTCAATATTACTGTACCCTTATTTTTTATTATTTCCAGACTCAGATTTTACTAAGTGCTAAGTATGCTGACGGTAAAGGAAAGGACATGCCATGTGTTGAAATGCAATCATTGCAGATTCGCAAATCTATGGCTTCTTAACTGTCGAACAGGGACCTCTTTGGCTGAAAGTATCATTCACACAAACACACACAAGCATGCATGACTCTCACAGCCATGCTTTCCTTCTTTTTCTCTTCAGTATGGCCACACTCCACCCCTGTATATTCACACAACATTATCATAGATCCCGTCAAAGGGCCCAGGTTTATTTTCCTTTGTGACGGAAATAGCCATTGAACACACAAGCTTTGTGTGAGAAGGAAGCTGGCGAGACAACACAGAATGCTTTATAGTGCCGCCACAATAGAGGATCACAATGGCGTCCTACTGAGACAGTGGCACACAACGCAGGATTACACCAAAATGGGACTTAAAGAGACCCAGATGAAAGCAGAAAGGGGAGGTGATCACCACCTATTAGACATAACTCTGCTTTAACATAGCTCAGGGACAAACGGCCACACCTTAGAAGCAAACCACATGTAAATATGGAGCATGAGATGAAGCTTGGTGCTTTGTATAAGTCCTGTACTTGTATCTTGCTCTTGTTTTATCAGCCAGATACAAAACACAGTGTGTTAATAAGCTGGTGTGATAAGTGATCCATGTCTGTAGTCATCATAAGTGGGGTTTCTAATCACCACCGCAATTTGTTTTAATGCCAAACTTTAATGTGTGCATAAGAAAACCTAAATGGAAATGTTTTAAATATGAAAAGAGTTTTTGTGAACATATAAAAAAAGTTTATACACTTGGTTGAGAGGTAAATATTTCCAAATCAATAAATAGTGCATGAATCATTGGAAACATTCATTCATTCTTCTTCAGTATTTTACCTTTGTCCTGAACAGGGTTGTGGTGGATCTGGAGCCTATCCTGGGAAGACTGGATATGTAGAGGCAATACACCTTGGATTGACTGTCAGTCCATCCCAGAGCTCCATGCACACGTACATTCACACCTAGGGTTAATCTGGAGTCGCCAATATGGAGTCGCCAATATGGAGTGAACCTGGAGGAAACCAATATGAGCATGAGCATGAGCAGAAGAATCAAATCTTCACACAAACATTAACCCAAGCTCAGGATTGAATCAGCAACCTTGGAATTGTCAGGTGGCAATGGTATGCTTTGCACTACCATGCTGCCCAATGATAGAAGACAGATATTTTGAATAAAAAAATATGACATAGCAGGAATGTGTTCCATGTCTCCATGTCCAGCACCACATACTACTCTGCAAATCTTATTAATGTCCGTAATCTGTTCTTATTCATATTTGTACAAGTGATACAGTTGGTTATTTTTCAGTTTTCACACCAAGACCAGTGGTAGAGTCTGTATGACATCTAACAATTTGGGGGTGAATGTTACCACATGCTACCTCCCTATAACACATTAATCCAGTGACTGCATCTTTTTAAAATGCCGTCCACGCAAAGTGCATTAACTGCTCTATTCTGTTTAAATGAGCTAACACATGCTCATGATTAACTAGTGTTAGTCTGATCGACAGGACCATCCTTCCCACCAGTTGTGCTCTTTTAGATACCCAGCCATGGACAGCTGTGCCATCACTGGAATACAAGCTTTCAGTCTTAGAGAGTTGCACCTTTTGGGAGCGCAAAGCTTAACTGGTTGCCCAAACACTTAGCCATATAATGTACCTATGTTTAAAACTGCATACTATCATACTAAACAGTATGTCTAAATAACTACAGTAAGCAATGGTTGCAAAATATTGACTTCTTATTTAATATAGTAGTGTGCTGTTCTGGACATAGCCATTGACTTTGCTTGTCTGGTGCTCATTTGATGATGTAATTCTGCTGCATGTCCTTCAATTTTATGTTCACAAGCTAACCAACAATTCACATTGTTTGTTGATGCATTCTTGTAAATCTGCTTAAAAGTTGTGAAACATCTGGATAGAAAACTGCATATACATTCTTAATTATAGAGCCAGATCCTGGTTGACATCCATGGTTTACGTTCCACATTTCAGGTCTCAGTCTGCATCAGTGTCCTACATTATGTAGCTCCAGGTGTCCTTACAGAGGGCTATCAGCGGACATCTCAGCAGTGGGTACTGCTGTCAGGCCTGGCCCCCGCGTGACAGCGAGCAGCGTAGCCTCTAATAAGGGTATTCATCACGCCACCCAGGAGCCATGACAAGAGAGTCC
This sequence comes from Cranoglanis bouderius, assembly GCA_023630585.1. Classification (NCBI taxonomy): domain Eukaryota; kingdom Metazoa; phylum Chordata; class Actinopteri; order Siluriformes; family Cranoglanididae; genus Cranoglanis; species Cranoglanis bouderius. The sequence goes on from CM042555.1 coordinate 8,786,807, forward strand.
GCACCACGCGATTGTCCCTCAAATATGAACTTATCATTTAATTACTCTCCCGTGCCACTTGATTGCCTTGTCAAGATGCAGGTTAGTTAAGAGGAGAGATCTCCTCTCTCGTCGCTGGACCCTGGACCTCTCACCATGACAACTGCTCATCTCATCAAGTCATCAGCTGCCCTGGTGATCCTCCAAATGAGATTCAGTTTCAGCCTAGCACTTTTTTTTTTTTTTAATTCTGTCATGTGTAGGGTCAGAGTCATAGAGTGCTTGCAGGAAGAGCTTTATAAGTGGAGAGGTGTTTGAGTGCACCATCTTAAGCAATGCAAATAGGGATGGCCGAGAGAGTTCTGATAGCAGATGGAAGGAGTGCATGTGCAGGTTTCTTGATATTAGAAATGGAGCTTTACAATTTTATGTGCGTGTTTATATATGATTAAAATATGGTTTCTTGAATGCAACACATTTTGTGATCTCTATATGATCATGGTTAAGCCAATATTTCAAATATGGAAGCACCCACTCACCAATTCTTCAAAAGCAAACCAAAGGGGTCACATTATTCATTGTGTAAGGAAATACTGTATACAGCCTTATGGAATTGCCACAGCTCCAGGATCCTCGGTTCGTTCCTGGGCTCGAATTACTGTCTACGTGGAGTTTTGCATGTTCTTGCAGTGTCCATGTGGGTTTCCTCTGGGTTCTCCGGTTTCCTCCCACTCCCCAAAAGCATGCATGTACTGTAGGTGGATTGGCTGTGCTAAATTGCCCCAGATGTGAATATGTGCATGAGTATGATGCCCTGTGATGGACTGGCATCCATAGAGGGTGTATTCATTCCCATCTCACACCCAGTGTTCCTGGGATAGGCTCCAGATCCATCACAACTCTGACCAGAATAAAGTGGTTACTAATGATGAATGAATGAGTGAATGAACGAATGTGTTCACATAGGAAAGGCATACACCCATGGGAAAAAAGGTTTGGATTTGGAAAGGCAAGAGTTCTTCATTTTCTACAAAGAACCTTAAAGGATAAACCAAAGTCTTTTCTGGTTCTATATTTAGCCTTAAAAAAAAAATCCATCTACTTGTTTTAAATGTAAAAATGTAAATCTTTGTATTTGATTGAGTGCTAGATGAAAGATTCTTTGCTTTTTCCATCTGGGGACAAAAAAAAGGTTCTACATGGAGTGTTTACTGTTCAGTAGAACAAACTGTGGAAAGCTAGAGTACTTAGCCATCCAAAGAACATTTGAAGAACCTTTTTTTCTGAGAGTGTACGCTAGAGTAAATGAGCTCCCTAGACAAAATGTAATGTTCTTTTATTAATCCAATCGCCATCATGCTGCCAGCATCTGTAAGCAAGTTTATTTTGCAATGAGATTAGCCTTAATACTTCTTCTTTTTTTTTCTTTTTTTTATCAAAGAAGTAGCACATGCTTATTTCCACAAATCTGACACTGACACTATTTGTACTCTTCCATAATTCCTGATTTATGTTTATGTATAACTGTATACACATGTCCTGTGTTACCTGTACCTTTATATTATATAGACCTGTAGCTTGAAACAAATTAGGACCCTCATGTTAACATAGTCCTGGTTACCCTGGGATTAGTGAACATAATAAGAAGCACCCCACATTAACAAATAGGTTGAAGGAGAACAAGAAGAATCATCTAGTGTTAAGTTGATTGAACCTGAAGTGTGAATTGGTTTTTGGTACACTAGTCTAATATCCTAGCCCACAGCTGCCTATTTATCATGTATTGGCTACAAACCCACTGAGATTAAGTTACCTGTGTTCGTTTCCAGTGTTTTGTTCACCTGAACCGCATATTACGAATGAACCAGTGCAGAGAACTCGTAAAAAGAAAACGATGGTTACTCTGTGACACAATCATCTCTGACAAAACCTCTTCGGCTGCCAAGTTCTCGAACTCTACAACTTCAATTCTGTCCAGCAGTCATGTAATAAAATCACTCTCAGCATTAAGCAGGATCTTGGCCTTTCTTTTTTTATTCGTGTGCAACAGTTTACAGCCCTTCAGGGGAAACAGAGCCCAACCAATAAAAGTTCCACCCTGGCATGAGCTGAGGCCTTTCAAATGAAGATGTATGTCACAGCATCAGAAAGAGAAAGAGAGGAGGGAGAGGGAGTGGAAGTCTTGAGAAAGAGGACCTGGTGAACTTTTTTTTTGCCTGCAGATACCCGAAAGGGCCCATAAATTCCGCCTTTCCGACACGATACAAATGAAACTGTAGGCCTGAAATTTTGCCCATTTCTTTCCCAGATGATTGGAATGAATAAGAGGTATTTAAAGTTTAATATCCTATTATGTATGTCTGTTTTAGTCACATGGCCTGTCAGGAAGTCTGTCGCTCCCCTGGTTTGGCTGAGAATTTTCCGCCATTGGCTGGCAGGTTTGTGGTCTACGTCTTAACTGGGCTTCTTGACCTTTCCTCAGAGCTTCACCTGATGAAAACAATTTGGGCTAACACAGAAGCGAAGAAGCCAGTGTACCACTGCACCACTGTCCCTTGTTGTTTTATATCTCAAAAAAGGTAAAAATCCATAGAGGCCTGCATTTGTAATGCCACCTGAAAATAAACAAGATATTGTCATATGTATTTACATGGGAGTGCATTCTCTTTGCTACTCAGTAAAACTGCTGAAACACTTCCTTTTACTACTCAGATTGCAGTGTTCACAATAAATCCTCCCGAAAGGCACAGAAGTGCCGCTTAAAGTACGGCGTGCGGAACTTGGAGATGAATTGTGGCAGTCAGAATGCTGACTTTGACAAGCATATCAGCATGTCTGGCTGCGCGGCGCATTAGCCGTGAGCCTGAAAACAGAGTGAGATCTACCTGGCCTGTCTACTCCGCCGGGACGCAGATAGCATTGACGGCATGCTGAAATCACCGTGCACTTCCCCCATCTGTGCCGAATCCTGCAGTGACAAGCATGAAAACCTGCGTAATCAAAGCGTAATTGATTATACTAATTGCCGGGGCATAATTGGATCCGACTCAATTAAAAAGCCTGAGTAATTGAAATGAATTACAAATGACGCATTTATTACCGCTGGAATAAAAAAAAAAAAAACGGGAGAGAGATAGAGAGAAAGAGAAGGAAGGCAAAACACTGGTAGGGTTGGGCTTTGTCTGCAGAGCTCAGGATCCTGATACACCTGCAATGCTAAATCATCAGCAGCTCACTAGATAGCAGCGGGCTGGGAATGCTTTGTGCTGTTTTTGCAATTCCTCAATGTGGATTTATATCTTTTGCTTTGAGAAAGGTTGTAATATTTCACGGCGCAGAATGCGACTCAGGCGCAGCGCGAACCGTTCGCAATGAGAGCTTGAAGTCAGGGGGATGGGAGAGTTGAACTACAGTATCAGCATATATTGTAATTTCATTCTGATAAGGCCATGCTTAAAACCTTAGGAGGCGTCCCCCTGCAGCTGAGTGGCGGCGAATTTATTTATTTTGAATAACCACAAGGTCCAGGGCCGCTTCCTCACACATCATTAGTGCTCCACCTTGACAGGGGGGATATCAGCAAACAAGAACAGGTGCACCCCGCTCACCCCCTTCAAGTCCTAACCACCAATATAACGGTAGCCTTGATAACACACACCACTTTGCAGCCACTTCCTGAGATGCAGAATGTGTCTACTGTGTGTATTGCGCATGAGCGTATGTTTTACGCCTCATTCTTGTCAGAATTTCCTTTCAAACTTGTCTGATCAGGTCAAGTCTCATCAGGCTGTCACCCTTGTTCGCTTTTCATTAGTCTACCCCTCTTTCTGTCTCTCTCTCTCTCTCTCTCTCTCTCTCTCTCTCTCTCTCTCTTTCTCTATTCGCCTAGTCAAGCAGAAGAACTCAAACACATGCGCAAATTAAATCGACATCCAAACTCACTCCCATATACAAAGCAATTTAAATGATATTCATTAGAGCGATGACAAGTCCTGATGAGGCTTTCAGGAGGAGAGCACTCCTTCAGCTCTCTCTGTTTCATGCCCGCTGATGCGTAACGCCCGTCCCCATACCTTCACGTGAAATGCAGATCTAAGGGGAAAAAAAAAAAAACATATCCCACATTTCTGACAACACTGAGCTCATCTATCAAACTCCAAAACACAGAAACAACCTCGTGCTTCTCTGTCTGTCCATCTGTCTGTTCACACACATTGGCTTTTCAGTAAACTTGACCTTATATATATATATATATATATATATATATATATATATATATATATATATATATATATATATATATATATATATATATATATATATATATATATATATATATATAGTTTCTATAAATATTTCTGTTTTTTTTTTTTATTTCACCATTCCAAGCATGCTTTTTTTCTATCATAATTCTATTTATGTCCGTCGCAATTAACTGCTGTCAGCCGCTCTTAATGTATGAAAACGCCAAGCCCTGTCTCCTATGCACCTCCCCAAACCCCATCCGGATGAGAGCCAATTAATTTGGGCTTTTCTCTCAGCCCTTAATTAACCCCTTCAGGACTGAGATGATGGCTAATGCCACTGATTGAGGCCAAGCCTGAAATTACCCAGAATTACCCGGCTGCTGCGAGTGAGATGGGAGATTGCGGCGCTCGCATTGTTCAGGAGTCCACCATCCATTAGCTCACTTACCCATATTTCATTAGGAGGAGAGGAACAAAATGGAGTCGGTAATGTAGTGAGTGTATTATGAGATGTGTGTGTGCGTCTTCTACATTTGCTCCCGGCCTCTTCAGCGGCCTCGCTATCGTACAACAGTTTGCGGCGGCAAAAGCGCAGGTTGATGTTGTAATCAATTTGTGCGGGCTGACGTGTGTCTGGATATGCGTGTTAATTATGCCTGGCTGGTGGGTGAAAATAATTTGAGTGTGATAATGAGTTTTACATCAGTGAACAGGGTGTCATCTTCAGTGCTCGGCTACTGATTGGCCGCTCTGACTGGATGCCACACCCACCTCATTGTGACTGACATGCTTCAGTCAATTGGACAGCATGCACACAATAGTGTCCTGCATGATTCTGGGGATTTCATTGGGTTTATCTCTTAACTCATTTATTTTTGAACTGCTACACCCTTTGTAAAAGTCAGGATTAAAGAACAACCTATGAAATCTACACATGATAAGCTTATAATATACAGGATAACAGTATCAGTATAATACACTCTTACATGCATGTTATATTGTATGTATACATGTTATTCACATAGAAAGCATTTTTAGTAGCAGTGCACTCAAATGTAAATATGACCATGGTTTTATGCGTAACTCCAAATGTTACCATGCTGGCGAAAAGAAGGTTAATATGTCCCCAGGGTTGATTGTCAGTTCTGCTATCAAACCAATCCTGACATGTAACATAGTGAGGTCATTAAACTGACTGTATCATATTGTTTTCTATTACAGGCTCAGTGGGACACTGGAAGGAATTTCTCTCTCTCTCTCTCTCTCTCTCTCTGTGTGTGTGTGTGTGTGTGTGTGTGTGTGTGTGTGTGTGTGTGTGTGTGTGTGTGTGCGCGTGCTTCCATATTGGTTTAGGTTCAGTATCCCTTACAGATACACATCAGTCGATTTGTGTGTGTGTGTGTGTGTGTGTGTGTGTGTGTGTGTGTGTGTGTGTGTGTGTGTGTGTGTGTGTGTGTTTGCAGAGCAGATTGAGAGTGCTTAGTTTAAAGGGTGCTAAGCACTTTCCCTTATCACCCCACGTTAGCTGCTTCACCTTTGACTTCTTTGAGAGGTCTTCTTCAGAGGAAACCCTGAGGGCAACAGCACTCCAATGCAAGCCAATGAAAAAGCAGAGAAGCGCTTACATCACGTCACTGACTCACTTCAAGTGCCTCTTAACATTCTATTGAACCAGTTATACACTCAAAGCCACAAGACAGAGGAAATATGCTGTAGGATAAAAATAAGAAAAAACTGCATAGAAAACCAACCAACCCATATACACAGTTTATTAAGAAACTTTTAAAAATAAGATAAAGATTACGATTGGTTTATACATAATCAGCAACACATCTGGTAAGAAAACCCAGAGTAAGACACATATAGAACTCAGTAGGAGTTTTGGAACCGTAAGCCATGTATGGCATACTTGAAGTCCCAGAAACCTCTGGCTCTTTATCTGATGAAAGATATGAAAGTTAGGACAGGCCAAGTCAAGAAAAACAGTACTTCAGCACTGCTTTTAGAGATGCATGGTGGATGGGATATCACCTATGCACAGTGGGACACTCTCATGAAACTGATCAACCACAGCTTGCTGACAGCTGTCGCCTCTCTCTTTTGACCTGACTGGTTTACTCAGACGAAAAAGAGAATACGAGAAATTTCCCTCTTAAAAATGAATGCGATTAGATGTTATGTGCATTTCCACTTTCATGTTTCAAACGGCTAACAGCTTGGTGAACTTAGTTATCCCCACCAGCACTATTGAACTGTGACCTTTCCTTCCTTCTAAGAGGTCCTCCATGGCCTGCATTTGACCGTTTGTAAGTGGACACTGGCTGCCAGTAGCCTGCCGATCACCCCAAGAAAGGGTCAAAGGTGAGGGGTGAGTGACAGGGCAAAGGGGCCATGCCACGGCCATGTTTGTTTAACTCTTTAGCCAAAGACAGGGCAACAGAGTGCTAACAACATGATGGACAATGCAAGAGTGAGAGATGCTTTATACAATGCTTTTTATAGAATCCTTTCCCATGTTGTTCAGTTGTTTGATAAGTAAAACCGCATGCAACCGGTGTAAAGCACAACAGCAGAGAGGCAGGAAATCTAAAATCTAAAAGCATGCAACGTATCAGCAAGCAGCTGTCTAGCATCAATGTCATTAAAAAGCAGTGTGAGCACGGGAGCATTTGAAATGCAGCATATCTGAGCATCTCTGGGATCTGGGTTTCAGCATGCTTCAAAGACAGGTATTAATGTAGACGTGCATGTATTTAAAACACAAAAACCTCACATGTTGTACGTGCTGTGTTGGTACGTTTCTATGCTTTCGTGTCTGATGTTTACTGGGTAGCATGTGGATTTGTACACTTAGCAGCTCTGTAAGTGTGTGCATGTATTTCTGTCAACTGTAGCCTAGTTCTTCTGATGACTTCCATTGACATAATTATTAATGCGGTAATTAATGTGTTCCCTACATTTAAATCTAAGCCTAACCTTAATCTCAGAAACCAGACGAATATACAGTATATTGATTCAGCATATTGAGACAGTATATTGTATATTGACGAAAAGACAAAGTAGTTTTCCTCATGGGGACCAGCAACAAGGTCAAAATGCTCAGATATTCCTAGCCTTGTGGGGACATTTGGTGCCCACCATGATATAAAACCATACCATCAAACCCCACTTCCACCCCCCATACATATACACACGTACACACTAGACCTGTGTAAGTATGAATGTGAATGCACTGTGTGAGCGTCCACACTCACAGACCTTATTACCTCATCCTGTGTGTGTTGTATCTCGGGTGATTGGTGATTTCCATTTGTAATGCTACACTGCAGCGCGGCACCATTATGCCCTTTGTCATCCCACTGCGCCAATGACAGCCAACTTGCTCTGAGAGACAAGCGCCACAAATGACACATACACACACACACACACACACACACACACACACACACACACACACACACACACACACACACACACACACACACACACACCTATGTGCACCCCTATGTGACGGTTCTCGCCACCGGCAGGGTCTAAGGCTATGTGTTTGTTGGTGTTCGGTGGAAATTAGTCCCTCTTTCTCCTGAGCAGTGCCGCTATAGTTCCCTAAGCTGCGTGGCATATTGATTTCTTGTTGTGAGGAGCGCCGTTCAAGCCCCATTTAAGATTTCCATCCTACGTGTAGCCAGGAGCACACTGAGGCCCTGTAAATTAGGGAAATTGCACATTCATCACAAGCGTTATTTTAAGATACTTCGGTAAGGTGACGGCTCCAAGATCTACTATGGCGCATTGCAAAGTGCTCTGCCCCCCCTCCATCTCTACCTCCCTTCCTCTCTCACCCTCTCTATCTCTCTCTAAACCACTCTCTCCTCCTCAGCTGGGGTAATTCTGGGGTCAATGAGACACACCCATGATTTAAAGGGGTGATGTTGTTTTTTTTTTGCATCAGTGCCTTTTTTTCCCCAACTCTACCAAGGTGAGCTTGTTGTTGGACAGTGAATTATACTGCATGTAAATTACACAAGTTAAGAGAAAGCGCTTGGCTCGTGGGGTTCATGGATGAGGCGAGGTAGTGTGTCACTGGCTGTGAATCAATCAGCCCATGTTGGTGCCCAATGTTTTTAGCAATGTGATTGACTTTTTGCGCACAAATTAGGACAAAATGGTTTCTCTGTTGTACTGTGAGGTGTGTGTGTGTGTGTGTGTGTGTGTGTGTGTGTGTGTGTGTGTGTGTGTGTTGGGGGTGGGGGGTGGGGGGTGGGTATATTTGATACCATAGTCTGGGCACACTTGTTGCTTTAAAGGGCAGGGTCACTGCAAATCAATACAAGTTCTTCCGACTGATCACCTTTATCCTATGATGAAACATTTCTATGCTGATGGGAGTGGTTTCTTTCAGGATGACCCCACCCCCATACACAGGGCATAAGGGTTCACTGAATGATATGAGTATGAAAATGATGTAAATCATATGATATGGCCTTCCCATTCACCAGATCTCAAGCCAGTTAAACACTTAGGAGAGATTTTGGAGCAACGTTTTAGGTAGCGTTGTCTACCACCATCATCCAAATTTTCAACTGAGGGAATATCTTTTGAAAGAATGGTGTTCATTCCGCTAGTACATTTCCAGAGATTTGTAGAATCTCTACCAAGGGAGGTTTTTGGTGGCCCAACACGTTACCAAGGCAAGTTGTTTTTTTCTTTTGATTTGCCACTCATGGCTCATTGATGTTGTCTCCTTCAGTTTGACTCAGCCATGCATGCTTCCCCATAGGCTTGAGATCCTGGAGCATGCTGAGCATTTATGTGGAACTGTGTATTGTATTAACTTTTATATATACAGCACTGTGCAAAAGTTTTAGGCACCCTATTTTCTTTTAGTGCAAACTTTGTTATAGATTTTTTATTTTATGACTTCTACATGATCAAGTCAGTACAAAAAACATTTTAGATTCCCAAACATTAGTTTTCTAGCACAAAATTAAATGTTACAGAAAAATGTTTGTATGTCATTAAAGAAAGCAACATATTACGTAAGAGACCAAAAATAAGAAGCGAGTGCGAAAGTCAAAGTCTCCAGAAGAACTGTGGCTGGTTCTGCAAGATGCTCAATAAAACTTATCAGCTCATTTCCTTATCAGACTGCACAAATTGTACCGGAGACTACTATTTTTATTTTATTTTATTTTTTTTGTGACACCAAATAGTGACTTTGTTTCATTTACTTCTGTTTACTGCTCTTTACGGTATTTTATTCGATTTTTTAAAAATGTAGAAGCATTTCATTTCATTATTTTGAAGGCATCTTTACTCTACGGCACTTCTTTGCATGTGCCTAAAACTTTTGCACAGTACTGTAGGTGCTGGTATTGCTTCCATCAAATTCTTGTAAAATGTCTTTTAATCGCCATGACAATAATTTGTGAAGTTCAAGAAATTTTAAATTTCAATAGACATAGGGACATTTTTGAAGATTATTGTGGACAAAATTTTGTAAAAATGCAATTTTGCACATCTGAGGACGAAAGCACTGTTAACTGGCATGGCAGTGTAATAAATAGGAGCTCCACTGTTAGGGTTGATGCCACGGTGGAGGTGGCACTTGCAAAACCTTCTGTGGTTGAAAATGGCTGTTTCACTGACAGTTGCAATGAAATAAATTTGATCTTCACTGCTAATGCTGATGTATTTGACCAACTACACACTCAGAGTAAACACCTAAAGTCAATAAATAAATGTATCTGTCACCTTGTACATAATAGTCTATGATGCGGAAGGATTTGAATTTGGAGAGGAAAATATATTTTCAGGGTTAGAGGTGAGACATGTAACACCCTACACTTTTATGCTACACAACTCCTACTTTTGATTATGTAACATTTCGACTCATACTAGTAGAAACACGGGCTGGTTCTCTGAACACCCACTTGCATCGTGTCGGTGGAATTTTTCATGAATTTTTTGTTCCAAATAAACATATAGATGTAAACCAGCCATTTTGATCAGCTTATTTGTGTACATAGGCATGCAGTAGGAAAATAATTGTGTATGTATTCAATTTGTTACTATAATGGTCAGTCCATTGGATCTTATCATATGTGGGTGAAGTCTGAGTCATCTGAAATGAAAGAAAATTTGGTTTAAAAGCATATGTACATACTAAATAAATAAATAAATAAATAAATAAATATCAAGTACGCCACAAATCATTCTCAGTGTATATTCTGAGGTTATGTGGTATGAGTAACATTATATAAATAAAGGAATATGTGTAGTGGAACATCCTGACAGCCACATGTAGTCTCTATATATTCAAGGATCAACTGTGAAATAATGCTATAAGTGGAGAGCAGAGTGTGTGTGTGTGTGTGTGTGTGTGTGGGTTTATGCATGTATAGGCATTTCTTGATAGCTACACATTGTCTCCTTGCATGCTTGTTTTGAACCTTAATAAGCCCGACTGCCTGGCCCCGGCATGGCTCGGAGAGAGGAGAGAAAATGGCTTTCTTACACTTCAATTTCACGCATATTTTCTTTGCGACTAATGAGCACCTTAAATACGGCGCCAGACTTCAGGCAAGCCTGTGAAGGCTGACATTTTCACACACAGCAGCACCTTGTCACCATGCATGAAGTCCCCTCTACCTGGTTGCTGACGTGTGTGTATGTGTGTGTGTGTGTGTGTGCGCGCATGTGGGTGGGTGTGTTGAATGCTCAGTGACAAAAATGACGAGAAACATATTCAGCAACGAAACAGAGGAAACACTTTTTCGATCGAAGAAAAGTCATACCTATATAAAATATTTCTCATGCATCCCTATCTAGCGACACACACACACACACACACACACACACACACACACACACACACACACACACACACACACACACACACACACACACACACACACACACATGCAAAAGCACAGATTTCTGTACATTTATAGGATAGATTTTTTATCTAATTGTTGCTCGGTGTAAAACAGGACTTGAGAGTCACACTGCTCTCAATGCAGTATTGTTGTCATCCTGCGCAAAGCCCAAACAAATCTATCCACACAAAACAGAAGTCTGCACTAATTACAGAGCTGGGAATAAAACGGTGAAAATGAGACAGTTAATGCCAGGGTTTATGCAATTATACGCTACATCCCGGCTCCGAAATAGAGGGGGGAAGGGCACTTTTCACTTCACATTGTCTGATGCTCCCCCAGTTAAACCATATTAGGAGACATAGTGAATGGATGTGTCATCAAGCAGTGAGCTAAATGAAGGGAGTGATATGAAAGCACTGTTAACAATGTAAGGCTCTGCTATATTGTGCCACATTCTAGAAGGTATTCGACAAATTAACGTTAAGGTCTCAAAACAGTGCTGCTAAGTAAGACAAATATGGCTTTATTCTCTGTGCTTTTCAAATAGGTGATGCATAATGTAGAATAGTGTAGATTCAAATTTGGAAAACGCACACCAACATGAGCGCACACACACACACACACACACACACACACACAAGAGTGACCTGGACCGTGAAGTGTTAAATCTAAGTCTTGTGACTGATCCCTACTAACACCACCCACATTGTGCAGTGATCTTCCCAACACAGACTCACTCATCTTTCCCTTCATTCTGCTTCTGAAAAACTTGTGAGCCAAGACACGTCACGTTATTGCAAAAAACAAAACATTGTCATTTTAATGCTGCAGTAGAAAAAAAGGTTATATGAAGTCATATAATGGGTGGTTCATTGTCAACAACAACAAAAAGAGAATCACGGCACAGAATGCATAACAGTGCCTGTGCTGTTTACATGCCAATATTTTACACATTATATTTCCATTCACTGGCAGCTGTCAGTTATTTCAGCAAATTAACTGCCAAAAATGTAGCAGAACTGTCAATCGGAGAAAGGGTAACCATGGTTACCCTTCAGATCCCCCCAAAAATGATAAAGCTGCAGTGTGGAATCATGGGAGAATAATTAGACAGAACAACATAAAAGTTACCAATCAAAAAGGCATTCTACAATATAAAACAACAACCAAGAGTGCTTATAAATAATAGGTTACATTTGTGGAATTCCTCCTTGCATTGTAAAGTAGCATCTTTTTGTACAACCTTTGAAATGTTCAAGAAACGATGGAACAAGTATTGTCTTGTACAAGAAGTTTAACCCTTTGAGCACGAGGTGGAAATAAAAGATTAGGGTGGGTTTTTTTTTCCTCTCAATTTTATATCATCTGATTAAATAACATTTATAAAACTATTGTGCAAAACAATTTAATTAATGTCTTCATATATTGTGCACCAGTAGATAGTCATACTCCTCTTAAATTAAAAATATAAAATGATGCATAATTTAAACAGAAATTAGTTTATATGTTTATATGTACATTTTTTACACCGACCTGAATTCAAAAGGCCCCTGATTTCAGAAAACTAAAAGACTGTTATTTTGAATTCACACACGTTTTGCATCAGAAACCACTCAGGTATCATGTATAGTATTCTTTTCCCATTTTTCTTTTCTTATTTGCGTTTGTGAGGTACCAAAATACACAATAATGTGGCCTCTCAAATATATTTGAACGTGGGCATGTCCAATCTCTCTTTTTACTTTCTATATTCTGGACTGGTAATGTACAGGATTTTGCACGTACTCAGAGGGTTAAATTTTGTCTGCTGACATCAGCACACACAGGTCACATTAACTAAAAAAAGAAAACAAAAAAAAACAAAAACAAAAAAACAAACAAAAAACAAAGGAGATTTAGTTATTATAAGTTAAAACTAAACCAGTTTGTCAATGCATGCAGCTTACTGCATCTGAGAGATGCCCAAAACAAAATAAGAAAAAAAAAAAAAAAAAAAGAAATAAAATTGAATCCAATTTACACAACTTCCAAATACATACAACTTCATTTTAAGTTTTTCTTATATACCTTCATATTTTACCAGTGACAACAGAACCTCTTCACTCAACACTGCACAGTTAGAAAATTACCTTTTTTGTTTTTCTTTCTTTATTTTTTTTTTTACCTAAAATGAGAAAAGAGAATGTCTCTGAGCCAGAATGAGTTATTCCAGGAGGAAAACCCACACATCATGTGCCGAAACTAAACAGTAGTTTTATGGCATCTATGTGCAGTTATTTCTTTGTTAGTCATCATCAGTTCATCTTGGTTTTAAGAAATGTTAGAGAGAAGGCTTCAGAGAAAGCATGAGAAATAGAGATAGGTGAAAGACAAAGTAGTGAGTCCTTGATCAGCGCTAAGGTTTCTCAAGTTCACAGACATACATAAGGTGGTCCTCAGGGGATTTGCCATGAGTCTTGCTCAGATGGAGTTTGACAGCGTGCTTGCTAGCAAAAGTCCGGTTACACAGTTTACACTGATATGTGGCACCACAGGTTTCCTCATCTGGGGAAGAGGGGTGGGAATTGGAGTGCGGACTGGGGTTGGAATTGGTGCTAGGGTTAGGGATTGAGTGGGTCAAGGCATGGGCTTGAGCTGACAGCAGTTTCTCAGAGAGCCCCTTTGTGTGACGTGATATCTGGTTGACTAGCTGCTCCCCAGATAACTTAGCTAGGTCTCTAAGCCGAAAGCCCAGATGTGATTCAAGATGGCTGACGTAGGTTGAAGGGGAGCGTATCTGTGAAGCACAATCACCACAGAAGAACACGGGATGGCCAGAATCAAGGTTCTTCAGGAACTTTGTGCCACCTGTCCGCCTCAACTGGTACTTCACGTTGGCCAGCCAGTGGCTAATGGTAGTCATTGAAAGGCCAGTGAAGCGCGAGATATGCATGCGTTCCTGTGGGCTGAGGTCAGACATAATATACTTGCCATCACTCGTTTGTCTCAAGCTGGAGGCAAACTGTGCTTGCAGGATAAGCAGATGCTGAGGGTTCCAGTTGGACTGCCGACCCTTGCGTTTCTGAGCTGGTGACATGTCTTCAGAGTCCTCATGTGTAGCACCATCTACATCTGATCGTTCAGACAGACTGGTTGGTGTGGAAGATTTGGAGACATGGCTTTCTGTTAAGTTGCGAAGCATATCAGAAATGTCAGACAGCGCATTTTCACGCAAAGGTGAATTAGACATGAATGAAGCCACAGCAGATGTTGCCTTGGCCATAGTAATGGTTGAAGAAGGTGACACTGAGGAAGGAGTTGAAGTGGAGGAGGACATCACAGCTGATCCCAGGGAGCTGCTCTTTTCACTTTTGCCTTTAGTCAGGTCAATGGGCTGGTCATTGTTGATGTGGTAGAAGTAGCGGTCAAGATGCTCGTTTGTCTTTTTGGTCTGAGCTGGAGTGGAGGCAGCAATAGCCGCCTTCTCTGCCAGACTGTTGCTCATCTTGAAGAGCATGCTCATGGGGTCCAGAGATGGAAGGGCAGGTTTAGCAGCTTTACCTAGGTGGACATTCATGACAGACTGAAGCGCACTTAAGGGGTTGACAAATGGCTGTTCTGGGGGATGGTCTGTTATAATTGCAGTGCTGCTGCACAGAGATGAGACTGGAGTTTTGACAGCATGGTCAGTGCCATTTTCTAATGGCTCTTTTTTGAGGGCCTCACCATTTGAGTCCTTGTGAGCATTTACTGTCCCATTGGTCTCTGGGGTTTTGACTCCTCTGCTTTCTTTGGGTGAATCCCCTCTGGCAGACTCCCCAGCTTCACTACTGCAAGGAGAGGGTGTGGTTCGCCTTAGAGGGGAAGCTCGTGCAGTTGCATCCCTCATTTTCTCCTCCACTTTGGCCACTTTTTCTGTTACTTTCTTGACAAGTTCCTCCATGGCGTGAAAGTTATTTTTGGGTAGAGGTGAGGTCTGACAGCTTGGAGGAGAGATAAGAGGTTGATTTTTGGTTGGGGATAGGATCTCTTCACCCGAGAACATGTACTTCAGTGGGGAGCTCTTTCCTGAATTGCGCAAGGAAAGTTTCATGATGTTTGGGAGCTGATAAGCAGCATGGATGCTGGGATATCCTCCCCAGCTGGGTGTGCCATTCTGTGCTTTGTTGATGGCAGATGTAACTGTGTTTTCCAGTGATTTGAGAATGTCAATTCCACCTTTAGGGCTTTCCTCCAAGTCCTCTTCAGTCAAATATGGATACTTGGAAGAAATGTCAAACTTTTCCTCAGCTTCATCTTCTGTTGCTTTCTTCTCTTTGCTGCTATTAGTGGTTTCCTTTGTGCACTCTTCTTCTTTTTCCTCTTTTTTGATTTCCATAGCAGTAATGGCAGGGGATATGCTGGGTGGAGGGGGTGCAGGAGGAGGTGGGGAAAAAGCTGTAGCAGCCAGGGGCACTGACTGTACCTTATCTTCACTAGAGGACATGGTGTTAGGGGGTGGGTTGGTTGGCGCCTCCATAATAGGCTTTCCTTTCTTGATGGCAGAGTTAGTAACCTTGATGAAGTGCCCAGTAACCATCATGTGAGCTGTTAGCTCCTGAAGGGTATCATGGGAGCTTCCACATTCCATGCATTTCAGGATCTGGGATTTTCGAGATTCAAACTGCCATGCATAGCTAGCCCCATTCTGATGCCCATAGCGATTATTAGGAGTGATGTAAGGATTTGCTGTCTTCTGCAAGAGGTCACTGGTGTCTACAAGAGAGGGTTTGGGTGTTCCTCCATTAGAATCTGGTGAGCTAGGCAGATCCAGCTCAATGGGGGCTCTTTTCCGAGCAGAGGAGATGATCTTGGCTGCCACAGGTGTCACAGGCTCCTTGAGAGGCACTTTTTGATAGTGTTTCGTCTTGATCATATGGACACTTAGATCCTGTAGTGACTCAAAGGAGTGGCCACAGTACATGCATTTGAGTACTTTCTGAGCATCCTCCTTGCCTTCCATCTCCAGCAGGGAACGTTTGCGTGGCTTGGACCAGCGCTTAGTGCCCTCACTGTCTGTCTCATGGTTATCATCTCTGTAATGGCCTGTTTCATTCATGTGCACTGTAAGCTCAACAAGCGTATCATAGGCAGCACTGCAGTCTTTGCAGCGGAACTTGCTGGCACCTGTGAAGATGGAGCCATAGAGCTTGGTGCTTTGCCGGTAAAGCTGCACAGTGCTAAAGAGGTTAGGCTCAGAAGCTGGGTGTAGTATTCTATTCTGGTTCTGTGAAACTTGCTGCAAGGTTTTGGCAACAGCTGACTGGTGCCAGTCATATCCCCCACTACCACAGCTACTGCTGCTGCTACTACTGCTGCTGCTACTACTATGGCTGCGTGGGGGTTTTTCAGATGGAGGCTGAGTCATATTCAGCGATGACCAGTAAGAATTTGTCAAGAAGCTGGTGTAAATGGCCTTCATCTGCTCAAGGCTGTCTGGGCCTACAGTAGGCGTTTCCTCACTGCTGGGTGGGGCCACAGCTGTCATCTTCATGGGCGTAGTTGAATTAAGGGGTGTAAGTGGCTCCTTGGCAGTGCTATCCTCCTCATTCTTCACCGAGGCACTCTCAAAGTCTGACATCCTGTCACTGGTCTCACTGAGGTGTGACTCGCTGTCCATTTCATGGCTGGAGAGGTCTGCAGTTGGAGAGTCGTGGAAGCCTGGCCGGTCTTTGAGAAGGAAGTCCTTGTCCTGGCACATGTATTTAACGGCAGGGTCATCCTCGATCGCTGAATCATCTCCCTCTACATCCTCATCCATTAAGGCAGCTTCTTTTAGCTCCTCGGGAACATATGCTGCAGGAAAAAAAACAAAGAAAAGACATACAAAGAACCTTGTTATTGCAATGTTCAATTATGAAGATTTCACATTCTACATTCTGCCATACTTTGAAAAGCAGATGGACAGCTGCTTCCCTACACTACCCAAAAAGACAACAGGCTCATATCATACTTGTGTTAATTCCTTCTTGAGTTCACTACTGCATGATATCACCAAATGAAGATTTGTCTTTCTCTTTTTTTCAAGGAGAGCGAGAGAGAGAGAGAGAGAGAGAGAGAGAGAGAGAGAGAGAGAGAGAGAGAGAGAGAGAGAGAAAGAAAGAAAGAAAAAAAGAGAAAGAAAAAAAATGTCTCTTCAAACCCAAGTTGCCACCTTATTCTTCTCAAGGGGCAACAGCTTGAAATTAAAACTAAATTTGAAATTAATGAAGCACATTCTGGAGGTGGCATTCGTTTCTGAAGTAATAAATTACTTGTATCAACTTTAGAGACAGCGGTTCCTGTCTGTCAATTAATATGTCTTACGCTTCTTCTGCAGTCTCTAATGCATTCCCTAACAGACACACTCGCCATTTAAATTAAGAAAGCATTTTCACTCATTACTCGGCAAAGGCTCGCCAGCTCGTAAATAAGAATGAATGTATGTATGTTTCGGATGTAAAATCTACCCCCACAAAACACATTTGCGTCAATTACGAAAGATTAGAGAGTTGAAAGTTATTATTTACTGTTTAGCCTGGAGTGTATGCACTCAGCTCACATTTGAATACAATAGCTTATGAAATAAAATGATTCAAATGTGGAAGGCGTAAAGATGGAAATGAAGAAGAAAACATCTAATTGTTTTCATTTATTGTCATTTTTGCAAGAACAAGGAAAAAAGCCAGTGAATAATGAGAGAGCAATAGAGAAAATGAGAGAATGTGAGCGAGGAGGGTGTATTGGACGTTGTGGTAATTCTGCGCATTCCGATGTGTAACTGTTCATCGCACACTGACCAGGTATGTAAACAGCTCTGAGTGAGGATGGTATGCAGGGCTTTTTGTTGAACATATTCTATCATTTTAAATGACTGCATGAGTCAAACTATCCATGCTACAATTTCAACACACAGCATATAGATTAAAATCTAAATACAGTATCTGTCAGCTTGTATGCAGGAGACATTGTGAAACTTTAAAAAAGTATTTTAATATAAAATATACCACCATTCACTTAAAACATGTTACGAATTTCATACACAAACAGCTCCTTTTTCAGTTTTAAAACGCCCGTATTTCACCCTCAGAACAGAAAAGTAGAAGTGAAAATAACATCATTAGGAAAGTCTTTTTGTAGCCCTCGGCAGTGTGATGGCACGAGATCGGTAGAGGCACACACCTCTTAGCGTTCAGTTATAGCTGAAGAACACACATATCATGCCTTTAGGCATTCTGGGTAGTTACACAGGCTTTTAATGCTCTTCCCAGGGAAATGTGTGATTCGGTTTAATTTACAAATGTACACATTAATGTTTACATTTAGATTTATGTTATGTTAGAGTTATAATGTTCACACTATATATATCGCTTGCTCATGGATGCTGTTGACTCTAGAATTTATCTCTACACGTGCGTACAGTCTTTAAGGAGTGAAAGTCTAAAGTCTAGTAAAAAAAAGCACAGACATGGAATTGGGCTCCTCATAATTTAGTACCCAGCAGCCATCACATAAGATATACACACACATACTGTAACACATGAACACGCACACGCACACACTGCCATCTGTTCTGAATCAACTAAAAAGACAGCTGTTTAAGAGAACAATGCCTTCGTTCAGGAAGCAAAACAGCACTTTACATCAAGGCCAAATGGCAACGTAAAAAAAAAAAAAAAATCTTTCTCCTCTATACAAAACCGGCCTTAAAACCTGGGATTGGGATGCACACACATACACACACAAAACTATACACACACACACACACACACACATACACACACACACACACACACACACACACACACACACACACAAATACCTTAAGCAGCAGATCATATTCTTACTATGAAATCCCAAATAAGCCTCAACAAATACTGTTCAAAATAAATAATAGGATGTACCTCTAACATGGGTGAAAATGAGAAGGAATATAGTCAAGGTTGAGCTTTATCATTGATTAAAATGTCCTCTGTTACACTAACCTTGACCTCAACAGCATGGGCAGGACTGAACTGGCATTAGAGACTGCATACGCACCTAACTAATTTGTGTATGAAAAAAAGACGGAATTATTCCAAAGTCATTTGACACCAAACACAAAATCCGACTTGCCTGACAACATGGCAGTCAGCCCGATGGCGAGCACAGAGAAAATGAGTACAGAGGTGAAAGAGGAGAAGGAAAAAAAAAGGAGGAGGGTTGCCTGGAAAGACCCGAATGCTTAACACACACACCACACACACCACACACACACACACACACACACACGCACAGTTGCCCTGGCCAGGATCCAGGCTGTCCTGCCCCCAATGTACCCAGACTCTATGTGTTCTAGCTGGGAACAATATTGCGTTTTCATCTCCAGGTTCCTCCGTTTTCATCCTGGGTCTGAACACACCACACAGGTGCTCTTTTAATTAGAGAACAGGATGCTCCGGTGCCGAGCGTGGCAGAGAGGGGAGGAGGAGGGAGCTCGAAATGAGAATAACCTTCCCAATGAATTGGCATCAGATTGGTAGGTAGAGGTTGATCTAATTTACACTTGGACATCCAGAGAGACAACCAGCAGAGAGCGCAGCTTTGAACACTGGAGGTGAGCGGCACCTTTCAAACTGAGAGGAAACCCTGCCTGGGCTTTCAACCACAAACCAATGCACGGTTTTTCAGCTTGGATAGGAAGTTTAAGCAGGGCCTGAATGATGAAGTGAAATCTCACACTCCTTCATATGAAAATCAGGCCTTCTATTAAATAATCACTTGCCATAACTACATTCCCTTACTTTATCATTTGCGTAATTTGAAGCAATAGAGTAATATCCATTGTGGAGATAACAGGCCTGATAAGTCTTTCCAAATTTATGGAACATTACTAAAGTCCTTCATATTTGATGCTGAGCATATGGTGAATAAGTATGTTGGCTAAAATATGGTTTTATTTTAAAAAGTAATAAAATCGACAGAACCTTCATTCTTGTTACATTATACATCAGATAGAAAAATTTTATACAGGGAGGTCACAGTAATATCAATACCATGAAGCCTTTTCACCTATTTGGTGAAATTTCCATTACTCTAGGTGTGGTATGGGGGGGTATGAGGGGTATGGTGGCTTAGTGGTTAGCACATTTGCCTCACACCTCTGGGGTTGGAGGTTTGAATCCTGCCTCCACCCTGTGTTCGTGGAGTTTGCTTATTCTCCCTGTGCTTTTGGGGTTTTCTCTGGGTACTCTGATTTCCTCCCTCAGTCCAAAGACATGCATTATAGGCTTATTGGCATTTCTAAACTGTCTGTAATGTGTGAATGTGTGTGCGATTGTGCCCTGCAATGGGTTGGCACCCCATCCAGGTGTCCCCTGCCTTGTGCCCCTGGGTAGGAGAAGCGGTATGGAAAATGGATGGATATCTGAAAATTTTTTTGTACGAAACCCAAAATAAACTCTCTCAAAAGCAGCAAGCTCTCCTGGTTGTAGAATAGCTCCACCCTGAGACAATTTGCTACTCAAATACAGTTTTGCTACCACACGTGTGAGACATAAGAACATACTTATGTGATGAAAGAGCAAAGGGGATTTGTCGGAATACGTGCAAGGCTAACTATCTAACTCAATAAATAAACAAAAAAGTACACAAAATGTGATGTCAAACTCTACTATGTTTGCTAAAGTGAAGTTAACCAAACTCTACCAAACTCCTAGCCAATCGCAGTGCAGGAGGTGGGATTTAATGTTACTGTAAAAGTAGCAACACTGCGTAATAATGTATCTTAAATGTTATACCATCTATGTATTCTGACTTGTTCTACATGTACATATATATATATGAGGACCAACAAACTTCAACACATTTGCTTCAGTCAAGGCGAACTCTTAACAGTAGATCTGAACCTGCAGTGTGTTCATGACACAGGTCTCAGATCTTACTGAAGTATATCTGTAGGATATCTGTACGCTTCCGCAATCCTCCAATACTTCTGGGCGTGTGAATGAGAAGGACAGGACGAGAGAGTGAACTACTTGGTAATTAAATCTGCTATATATAGCCCCCAAAGCCCACATTTATAATGGGAGGTATCTCTCTTCTAATGTGGCACTATCTGCAACGTGATATCATTAGGGGGAAAATGGTTTGTAGCCTTAAGCAGACAGGCTGTCTGTGTGCGGCTGGAGAACGAGAGATAGCGCATATCTCTTTCTCCACTCTCTCTCCGCTCGCGTTCCATTCTCCTCTCTCTTTCCTCTCCTCTCCTCTCCGGCTATCATGGCCCGCGTTAATGAAGTTAATTGAATCTGAGATCAATAATGCTTAATTATTGCGATTTGACGCACACAGACAAATTGGTGGGGAGGCCAGAAGAGTTTGTGTGTATGTGTATGTGTATGGGAGAGAAAGCTTGTGAGTGTGTGTGTGTGTGTGTGTGTGTGTGTGTGTGTGTGTGTGTGTGTGTGTGTGTGTGTCTAGTGCTGGGGTGGGATAGGGGCCATGAGCTGGAAAGAGAGAGCGGACAGGCACGCCATCGATCCCAGAGAGACGCCCATCGACCAGGCCCTCTGACGGATGGAGGCACCTCTCTGAGAAGTAAGAGAGAGAGAGAGAGAGAGAGAGAGAGAGAGAGAGAGAGAGATAGAGAGAGGGGAGTGAAAGTGAGGGCCTGAGACCACTCCACACTTCAACCGTGCCCATCCCCAGAAAGAGGGGCTGTAGTGTATTAAACGACAGCCCTATTACCTATGGAATTACTCAGACCTTGTTTACACACCGCATGGTGCATAGTGAGTGTTAATTACATGGGCTACAGGGCCAGCCGCTGTGTAACAACATGTACTTTTCCCTAATTGTCCCAACACACTTAGCAGGAGGCTGGCCGTTCTTCTTTACACTCAACTCTATATAGGAACCAGAGGGTCCGTGCCAGCCGGAAAATCGGCAAGCATTTCGAGTATTCGGGGAGCGAGTGATGACAGACGACAGCGAGCGAAAGGAGAAGGCAGCCCGGATTAGAGGAGAGAGAGAGCCGAGGAGGTGCAGCGGCAGCCGCTGAACACAGAGCGGGTAAACATAGACGCTAGCACAACTAATCGCCAGCTCATGCCACTCAGCGGGAGAGGCTCTGACAGTCTGCGTGCATGTGTGTGTGTGTGTGTGTGTGTGTGTGTGTTTACACACCCCCGCTCTCTCTGCTAGTGCATGACAACCGGTAACCACTCTGGAGAGCAGTACTTCCCTCACCATGCTCCTTAACAGTAACACTCCAGCTAAAACTCCGAGCATCGCAAGACGACAGCTTCCTCCGCACACACGCCGTATATATTTCAGTCCTTAACTTTTAGAAATGCAAATCTACACATCTCTGAATCAATGCATGCATTTAGGGTGAGAGAGAGAGAGAGAGAGAGAGAGAGAGAGAGAGAGAGAGAGATCAAGCTCATGATCCTCTGCTTAACCCCGAACTGATTAAGGAAACAAAGACATCGCCAACTGTTGAAATAACAGTGGAACAGAAATATTATTGGATCATCATGGACTTCAATCGTGTATCATACAGGCTGCATTCAAAAACACTTTTGTTGGCACTTTTGAGTCGAGTTTTAGCCTTATCGCATCACAAAATGATTTCCAATCAAAATTTTACATGTGCTTCTTGGAACGCTTCCTCCAAATATTTAAACCTTGAGGGCGAAACCCCACAGAGCTGATATTATCATGGGTAAACACACACATACACACACACACACACACACACACACACAGAGCACTTCTTCACATCTTCCACACTTCTATCATTTAGTCTTTCTAACCTCATTACCTCTCTAGCCTTTCCACATCTCAGGCCAGCACACACACACACACACACACACACACACACACACACACACACACACATTGTGATCATATACATCCACCTTGCTCAAAGAAAAGGACCTGAAGGTGGTGCAGCATTTTGTTGGAACTGATTATAAAATTCAATAAAGAATATTTTGGACCACAGTAAAATTCTCACAGAATTTTCTCACATGTACTAAACCCAGATCCCCAGTGTATCTCATACAAAATTTACAAAGTTTACAATCAGAAGTTTGAGAGAGAAGA
>CM042555.1:8815000-8867500 GCA_023630585.1 Cranoglanis bouderius
CCTGCGACACAGGTACAAGGAAATGGCTGAGTTTTCCTCTACTGTGTCGTTTAAAAAAAAATGAGGACATGCAGACATGTAGCGACACCTTATGAGCCTTTAACCCACTGAATCAAATCAAATATGGCCTCTGCTAATTTTACAGAATCGCACAGAGAGATGGAGAGATGCATTTATTCTAAAAAATAAAGACTATACCACAGAGGGTGAATGTGTGAGGGTGTGTGCACTCTTTCCTGAGTTGATTGTGTATGTGTGAGTGTGTGTATGTGTGTGCTGAACGGCTCATAAACCACGGCAGGACACATTAATGTCCACAGTGTTTTGCCTGCACTGGTAAACACACAAACCTTCTCAGCTAATGATGCAATGTGAGACCCAGCAATCACAGGCCTTCACGGATAGCAGCACCGCCCTCAAACACACCAATCCCACACACACGCGCGGCACTGTAATATTAGAAGTGCATCCTTAATAGGTGCCGAAGAAAACGTCTCGCTGTGTGTTGAACTCATTTTTTTCGCATTTCCATGAAATGTCTCGAAACAAGGAATGAATGCTGTGGATGTAGATACACACATAACAAGATGTTCAAAAAGGGTCAAAGAGTGGAAGATGAGGAGAAGATTAAAAGGAAAAAGGAATGCAAAAGAGAGTGCAGCATTTTCTCAGTGTAATCACAAGCGCTCTCTCTCTCTCTCTCTCTCTCTCTCTTCTAGATCAGACATGTATTGGTTCCACCATTACACCGAGAATGGCTCTTGTAACTCTTGTAATGCATGACAGTAAAAATGTGAAGCAGCTCCAGCATGCCAGCCTGACAGAGATGTAAAAGTCGTCGTGTATGGTTATTTATGGCGGTGTGAATTATCCTACAGAGAGTATGAAAGTTAGGGTTAGGGTTAAGGTTAGAGTATGTGTGTAAAGGGGGGGTTAAGGCACAAGAGTTGACCCTGTAAGTACCATAACTACAGAGGCGGGCTGAGGGCTGGGGGGAGGGAAAGCCAATGAGAGAGAGAGAGAGAGAGAGAGAGAGAGAGGGAGAGAGAGAGAGAGAGAGAGAGAGAGAGAGAGAGCAGGCTTGCTTCGTGTGTGCTACGTGCCGAAACGAAACGCAGTAGGATGTAAACAGGATGCGTAATTAAGACACTACCATTCCAGAAAGCTCAACATGGCACACACTCATACACACACACAAATGTGCTTTTCTGGGAACGGATTATGTCTAACATGAATCATGTGATTTCAGTAGAGCAGCTTTCAAATAAAATTTTATGAAGATATTTATATACTACTACAACATCAACTACTACTACTAATTATTATTATTATTATTATTATTATTATTATTATTATTATTATTAATTTCATAAATGATCTTTGTTTTTCTGCTATACCCAAGACTGTACTTCTGCTATAGTCTGCTATAGAAGGATTTTTTTTTTTTTAATCATTCTCCCCTGCGAATCACCTAGAGGTTAAAAAAGGCATTCTCCGCACATGTCTGCTGATCTGGAAAATGAACTAATTAATGCACCATCATTCTAGCACACAGTCATCATCAACATTTCATTTTAGACCTATAAGGATGGGCTCATTTCAAGTATGATTGCGCATTCCAAAAATACGCAACACAACTCGGCTCGGCTTTCGTTACACTGATTAAACGCATGGCTTGAAACTGAAAAGCAACACAAGACCCTTTAAAATCGAAGGCGTTCGATGTCTTTGATATTTCATTTCGGGTTAGGATTTGTAAAATCTCGGTGAATGATGGATTGCTAGCGCTCGGAGCTCATCAGCGCTGGGTCTCCTGTCCCGGAACGCTGGGGGCCGTTAGGCCACAGGCCTCGGCTGGGAACCGATAGCGTATCCATTTCAAAGGCCTGGCCTGATCCTGCTGTCCGAGAGAGGGGGTTGTTGAAATATAACAGGAAGAGGGACGCCACGTTTAATTATCTCATTAACACGCAAGGCCGCATGAACGAAAGCGGATCAGGCCCGAGAGTGATCCCTGAGGCACTGGGCGTTAAAACGCCTTGCTTGAGTGTATGGGGTGGAGGGGCGAGTGTGCATGTGTATATGTGTGTGTATGTGTGTGTGTGAGAGAGTGAGAGAGTGAGAGAGAGAGAGACTGCATCAAAGCCCTTCAGAACTAAAAGCTCATGTTTAGATGTACAAGCTTTTTAAACTGCCATTTGCACACACCCTAAGGGCCTAGGCTTAGAAAGACCATTAACCTCTCGCAACCCAATTAAAGTGTGTGTGTGTTAGTGTGTGTGTGTGTGTGTGTGAGTGTGAGTGTGCTTTCCCATGTTTGTACACTTGCCCGGGTGTGTATCGGTGTGTTGATACTCCCATCGTGCATACACACACAAATCAGTGATGCAGTAAGGATGAGGAAGTGTTACCACCTAGTATTGTGTGAGCAGGATAGAGCTCCACAGGGGGCTGCGAAAACTGAGGTAAAGCCGTACTCCTCAAATAACTCTCTCACACACACACACACACACACACACACACACACACACACACACACACACACACACACACACACAATGGTAATCAAATATACACATATGCACACACACACACACACACACACTACAAAGCCCGAGCTAGAGAACACAACTGAGACATACCACGCTTTTCTTTATCTTGTTTCAAACACACCTGACTAATAGGGAAAGAGCAGAAAGAAGTATTACATAGTATTCATAAACACATGAACTTATTATATTTCAAATAAACAAGAAAATCAAGTGGGAGCAAAATACAGCTCCTCTGGCTATTAAAAAAAAAAAAAAAAAAAAAAAAAAAGCCGTACTACTGTATAATAAAGGAAATTCTCTCGTCCTCTTGTTCTAATAATCCAATCTGCAACACTTTCACAATACCGTGTTTCTTCAATCCTCTACATCTTCTATTTTTTTTTTACGCTACTCTCCTTTTCCGTCTTTTTTCTTTTTCCCAGTGCCTCTAAACAATAAATAAAGCGCGAGTGTAAGTGTGTGAGAGAGATACAGAGTGAGAGTGAGGCTGTGTTGATAATCCTGCGCTACTGAAGCTTATCTGCATTGTAGAGAGGTGCGAGGCAGACAGTCTCTATCGCAGGTATTAATGTAGCGCAGTTCCCTGTGTCACGATGGGGAGATAAGCGAAGAAAGCAGCCGCAGTCCCTCCAACCTTATACGCACACACACACACACACACACACACACACACACACACACACACACACACACACACACACACACACACGCACACAGGATGGTGAATCTGTCGCTCTTACTCTACCTTGTCTCCTCCTCCAGCACTACTTGATGTGGATGTAATCAGCACACAAGAGAATGTTAAAGGCCTGGGTTGTTTTTTTATTTACTTTTTTGCTTTGTGTTTTTTTTTTGGGGGGGCAATTTGAGAGTTGCATTATATCTTAATCTACTTATATTTAAACACTATCACTTATTGGATTTTATTTCGACACGTGGCAAAAGGTAATTGCCCATTTTGATGGCTACCAGTTGAACTATATAGAGTATAGATATTATTTACACCTAGTGATGTCATGGTAACTGTAACACCAGGGAACTATTGAAGTAATATTTAGAAAGTGATATTTCAGTATGGGTTGCTGTGGCAGTTTTTAAAAATGTATTTTATTTATTATACCGCATCCTGAGGCATTAATTTATAGTGCAGTGACTTTAGTCATTAAAATAAAACTATGATAGTGTTACTGTTAATGCTGTAAGAAAAAAAAAACAAAAACAGATTTTTTTTTTTTTTTTTTTTTTTTACATGTAACTAACAGTAACATTATGACCACTTTATATTTTTTCCCCCCACAGAGGTCAAAATTAACTTAAAAATTAAATAAATCAGTATTTCTGCATTGTCTAGATAATCAAAACCCTGACATGATGCTATTTAATGTCTTTTTAAAAAGCAACCAGATTCTGCAATATACTAAAGAACAATGTTATAAGGTTGTACATTATTTTCTGTCACACCCTTCCATATCCTTATACTCTTACTGACAAAGTATTACTGCACAAGTCATTACACTTATACACCTGCACAAACAGAAAATCTGCACAGCTTGACATCGGATAGCGAGTGTAAGGACTGCAAGGGATAATGTGTGCTAGGACACTAGTGGACATTCAGTGACAGCTGTAAACTCAGAGGCCTGACACCACAGCCAGCTCCCGTCTGGAATTCCATAACACAACCCACAATTGATCCGAGTGATTTACTGCCTCCCACATACTACTATACCCCCCCCCCCGCCCCCCGCCCCCGCCAACAGACACATTCATAGGAAACACACAGACGTGCACAAGACAAATTTAATACACTTTGAATGCTAGGATGGTATAGACTGAGACACACCCTGCCATACACACTTGTCTTTTTTTTTTCCCAGAGACTTCTGTGGCTGGATCAAGCCGGAGGAATTCATAAACAGTGAGGCCCTTGTCAGGAGCGACATCCTCTCCCCACGCATCAGGAAGTGAGGATGAGTGTGTCATAAAAGTGCGCCCATGGATAAAGTAGGCGGCCGGTGAGAGAAATCAACGCGGCTTCACACGTTATTATAAGTAGACTTTAAATAACTTTCAATGAGTAGACATAACATTAAACATATTCTATAGCAAAGAGAAGTGTATGAAAGACTTCGTAATAAAATAGTAACATTATTAAATGATCTATAATCACAGATCCTGGCACTAGATATATTCACCTGACGAGCTAGGACTAGACTAGATGGTTCAGAAGTTAGTTTAAGAAGAACAAGAACACAGAAGAGAACTATGTGAGTGAAAATGGAGACTGAATATCAAGTTGTTTTGTTTCTGTTTTGATTTAAACACAGCACTTTAAACCTTATGTGAATAAAGCCTCATTTTTGCTACCTTTCTTAAGTGTTAAATTGCTGTACGCGTGTACAAACTACACTGCCGCATTGATTTTGATTTAGCTGTGTTGTGCTGCGTTGGCTAGAAGGCTAAATGTTGGGTCTGGTACTAGCACTGGTCATTCTCTGACACATAAACAGTATGTCTCACCTTAGCGGTTCCTGCCCCACAAAACGTGCATCTACCTGTAGCAGAGATTAAAGACATTTCTGGAACTAAGACCCAGGGATTAAAATCTGCTGTGGATCCCGAAGTGATAAAGCACAATAAGTTCCAGGGTTCCTGAAAAGGTTCCTGTAGACTACTTGAGCTGGAGGGTAAGGTGGGATATAGGCGTGTGTGTGTGTGTGTGTGTGTGTGTGTGTGTGTGTGTGTGTGTGTGTGTGTGTGTGTGTGGCAGGAGTGGCAGGGGGTGATGAGGTATTGGAGTGAGTCATGGTCCAATGCATTGGCTTTAGTCTTCAAGGCCATAACTGAAACTATGCAACTAAACCAGACTAGAAATACTACACCAGCATTTCAGTTGACGGCTAATCACTAATCAGAACAGCTGGCATCTATCGAGCAAAACGCTGCTCCTTTCTAACGCGGATACTTCATACATACTACAGATGCATACGATAGAATTTCATGCCTGCTGTACGACTTTACCGGTGAGACTTTTCTAAAAACAGGTTGACATTTTTAAGCTCGTGAAAAGGCAATGGATCAATTAAATCCATGTTCAGCACTTGGCTGAACAGGAGATTAAGCACTTAAGCCATTTAAACCCATTATTTGCACTTTACACTCATTACTTAATAAAAAAAAACGTGCAGAAATACTTAACAAATCATTTTACACCTGCATCCAATATAAACAATTAAGCATTTAAATGCCAGAAATGGCCTTAGAAAAGACCGGTTCTTGTCTGTAAACTACACAGTTAACAGAAAATCTTTTTCTTTTTAGAATGTTTAGTACTGTGTTTAACTAGTTTTGAGAACGTTAGGTGTCCCTGCAATGTTCTGAAAACATTGAAATAACGGTTTGGTTCACAGTGTTCCTCACACAATGTTCCCAGTTAGACAATCGTAACATTCCTATGGCTAAACAATATTAAAAGCTTTGTTGAAAGAATGTTTAGAAATCTTCTCCAAACACTCAGAGAACAAGACAAATTGGACATTCGAAAACCAAACATTTTTTGAAATGTAATGTTAAAACAATTGTTCTGCTAACTTGAACATGAAAAAAAAAAAAAAAAAAACATCGTGAAGTGAAACATTACTACATCACTTTTTCAGAACATGAAAGTTACAGCAAAACCTCTCAGAACTGGCTGATTACATGTTGCGGTGTTACCAAAACGTCTTTGAGATACATGAACCGTATAACAGGCCCTCGCATGCAGTACATCTGAGCAGGATTTTGTAATCCTTTCAGTATATTCTGAACAGGAAGCAATCAACTTTTAGTTTTAATTAGAATGACGTCCTTGTGCTGAAGAGAAATTTTACCAAACGATCGCAAGCTTAAAGGAAAAATCCATGTAATGAAATTCTAAGTTGACATTTTTCAGTTACGCTTTCATCGACAGGTTGGTCTATTTTCACTTTTTTCCTACGTTACCCACAATGATGTTTGACTACCCATCGATAGCATTGACAGTGGGCAGAAATTAGCCCTTGCTGCTCTGTCCAGCTCTCTCGCCTCCTTATCTGTACATACTTCTAAATCAGATGACGCGCCGAAACTTCAGCTTTCCTACTAATACCATCGTCAACGCCATGGTGCGCGTCATCTCATACATCACTAACTATCCGAGCCGAGCCTCTGCTGTGACTCAGTTTATAGCTGCATTGAATTCTGGGACTTCCGACGTATGTCCGACGTTTGTTGTCTCCGCTACTTCTACGTTGGATTTCTCATTAATATGACATTGAACACCGCTGCAAAATGGTGAGTGAGAAAAGAAGCTCTTGCTCTTTGGTTTTCAGGAGCTAACAGCAAAACCTGACCTTATCACTTATGTTTGAGAGCACTGATTTATTTATTTATTTTTTCCAATTAAATGTGCTAGCAATGTCCCCCTGTGACATCAGTGTGGCTCTTAACCGCTAACGTCTCATAGGAATAACGAAAATACAGCACCAACCAACAAATTAGCGGCAGAATCACTAAACACATCATTACAATATAAAAATGTAGAAATGTGTTTCAGGGTGGAGACTTACACAGACTAATACACAGAAGTCATTACTCAATGTCATATTTCATGAACAGCAGGTTTTGTTTTGTTTTTAAAAAGAAAAAAAAAAAAAAAAAAAAAGCTGATATCATTTTTAATTTAAAAGATTTAAAAGATCGTCCTGCGCTGTTTTGACTGGCCGCGAGTTCTGCACCTGTGTGTGCGGATCAGCGTGACTCCTCTATTAGATAAAGATTTAACAAACACTTCTTACTCCTTTGACCAGTACGGGAAGAGCAAAGCTCCTGACACACACTCTGATCCCATCTGCAGTCAAAACAAGGACAGGACATGTGTTTGGAGACAAGCTGTACTAAAAACTTAACAGAAACGTGAGATCCAGGTCCTCATCTTTTGAGGTAGTCTTGAGAAAACATGGTGTGTGTGTGAGAGAGACTGAGGAAGAGAGAATTAGAGAGGGAGGCAGGCAGAGGAACAGAGGAGGACAGAGGGAAAAAAAAAAGACCCAAGGGAGACCTGCTGCTAGAGGCAACATGACCTCATATTACCTGAGAGACTCGCAGGAAGTAGAAAAGAGACTGTTGTCATTCTGGGTGGACCCGGGCAAAGACACACACGCACGGATGCACGCACACACACACACACACACACACACACACACACACACACACACACACACTCAGACTGTCAAAACAAATGTCACTATTCCAGTTCAATTTGAATATCAAAGAACGGAAACGTGAATGCAGAAATTGCCATTTGAATTTGTGACAACGCCGATGCGGTGTAATTTTTATAGAACAATAATCAACACATCACAAATCAACCGATTCAAAATATCAAAGATTTAAATGTATACACAGCTACAGGAAACTAGGAAGTTTTTTTTTTTTTTTTAAATTTTGTGTTACTTTGCACTTTGTTTAAATTAGCTTCTTGATACATATGTGATCCTGAATAGCGAACAAAATACTTTTAGTCCCAGTGTAGGAGGTACGGCTTAGCATGTTGAAATGCCGCCTGCTTTAAATGCAACTCTTCCATACAGAAGAGAATCTCTGATCACGTATTAATATAATCTTGAGGAGTCATACACACAACATATGACTGAGAACGCGACATGCACAGGTAGTCTTTTTATCCCTGAAAGCGTAAAACATGAATTTGTATTTGAAACTGAAATATCACTGAAGCACCGTCACTTATGTCTCAGTCCCACTGTTTATGTACAATTCACTGCTTTCTTCAAAAGTGCTCAGAAGGTAATGATGAAGCCTTTCACCAAATGAATCAGGTGTGTTAGTGCAGGAAAAACATTAAGGAATGTAAAATTGCAACAGAATATATAACAGACCATATAATATATGTTTACCTATTAAGATACTGCTCTTTTTATGTGAACTGGGTGCAGTGTTCGAGTGTGTGGGAATGAGTATTCAAGTTTTGGGAGATACGTCACGCTACTTATGTTTTTATATTTTTCTAATTATATTAGTGTTATATTTATTACTGAGGTCTATTAGCTATTAACCGATTTGACTTATCCAAAGCTCAATAACTAAAAAAAAAAAAAAACGTAGGCTTGTAAATAATGTCAACTTGGATTTAATGTGTTCTGTTGGAGGAAAGTTCAGGAATAAAAAGCGATTTGGTTTTAATGAATAGTAAGAATACAGTCATATATATTTAAATGCATACACATTCAAATACGGGTCTAATATTTGAACTAGAGATGGCACCGGTCTGAAGCCCTGGATTGGTATTAGGCCGATATCTGCAAACAAAATAATAATAATAATAATAATAATAATAATAATAATAATAAAATAAAATGGTGGATCGTATGGAATGGTGGATTGGAACTGGGATTGGAAAAGATTTTTTTTTTTTAATTTTTGGAACTGTAAATGTTTACATATAAAGAAATTTGGCTGTATTTTTTTTAGGATTGATTTTTATTATATTTATACTTTATTATGTTTGCACTGTAAGTGATTTTTGTGTGAAAGCTGTGGTTTTGTGTAACTCATATTCTGAGCTATGTATTTTTTTTTTTTTTAAGTGCTTTTGTAGTTTTTCAAGAAAACAACATCAGGTGGGTATTGATATCGGCTGATACTCCAGTTTTCAGTATATCAGTGTTGGAAAAGAAACAGAGTGGTATCGTGCCATCACTAATTTGAACAGTTCAGTATGTTCAATAAAATCTCCATCTCCATCGTAGCACAAAAACAAAGACAGCGTGAGTATCCCGTGACTGAAGGCCTATTCTCAGATCTGTCTAAATCAAAAGCTGTGTCTCAAATCAGTGACCTAATATTTGAGCTAATACTTAAACTATGCACTATTAATGGTTCATGCATGAGATCCTCATTTTGTAAAAGTAATGAATAAAACAACAGTGTTTACTGAACGTTACTGATGTTAGCTCGCTAAATGAGTCTGTTTTCTGTACTTCATTTCTATGTTCAGTTCATAATAAACACAGTGTATGAATGAGACTAAAACTGAAGCCCCAACGCATACGAACTCTACTGCCATCCTCAGTTGCACGTCTTCCTTTCGTGCTGCATGATGGGAGGTGTTTTTAAATTTTTTTTTTATTTGTTTAGATTTATTTAGTACATAAGTAGGTGATTTGAGACACAGCCACAGTCTGTATATAAACACTGGAATAGCATTAGTACTCTCTGAATAACATCTGTGTGTGTGTGTGTGTGTGTGTGTGTGTGTGTGTGTGTGTGTGTGTGTGTGTGTGCATGTTTCAAAAGAGACATCTTGAGCTCTACTTAAAGAAGGCACACCGGCATGTAAGCCTGAGGCTGTGCATGGAAGTTGGAGAGCATACACACTGTCACACACTCACACACACACACACACACACACAGATACAAGTGTGCTAGCGACATGGGTTTTGAAGAGGAACACTTTAAAGATCGCGTTTGTAGCATTTGCTCATATCAGAGAGAGGCACTCTATCCTTTCATGTGCTCCTCTCTCTCTCTCTCTCTCTCTCTCTCTCTGCTTCATTCTCTGTCTATCCGTCCCTCTCTCTCTCTCTCATCTGCTCAGCCAGCCCTTTTATTATTTCTCTCTCTTCTCTTGCTCTCTCCCCGATCTCTTTTTAATTAATTACAACCTGGGCCAGTGATGGAGTGAGTGAGCTTTATCTTCCCTGCCTCCACTCTCTCACTGTGTCGCAAGGAAAGAGAAGGAACTGAGAGAGAGAGAGAGAGTGAGAGAGTGAGAGGACATGCCACACGCCAGTGCCTTCCCCTTCTTCCACTTCCTTCCTTTCCTCCATACCATCGTTTTTTTATTTCTTCTCCCTTCCCTCTCTGCGCCGACAACCCCGAGCAAGTGCTAGCAAGGGTCATATCTTTTTAATTATCTTTCCTGCCTTTGATTAATTATTCCGTCTGACAATAGCGTGTTTCTAATGCTTTTCACCTGCCTGCCTTGATTGACAGCGCCTCTGTCTGAGTCAAAGCAAACAGCTGCTGCCATGATTGCCTAGCAACCAGGAGGTGATGGATGAGACCCAAAGATGGATGGCCACAATAAATCATGTCTCCTGCTATAAAACTGAGAGAGAGAGAGAGAGAGAGAGAGAGAGAGAGAGAGAGAGAGAGAGAGAGAGAGAGAGAGAAAACAAGGCAGGGACAGGGGGACAAGGAAAGGGGAAAGAGAGCATGCAAAAACAAAACAACCTTTTCACTATATCCTGCTCTTACGCTTACTAACACAAGTTTTTGTTCTCTCTCTCTCTCTCTCTCTCTCTCTCTCTCTCTCCCTCTCTCTCTCTTTTCTGTCTAGTACATCAAATATCATAAAGGTGAGATTTGAGCCATTTCTCTGGCACCATATCGGCAGCCACTTCAGGAGAAACTAAACCTGGCTAGTCTACTAATGTTAATACTGATTTTCCCACAGTGCTCTCTTAACCTTAAAGGGATACTCCACCATTTTCTGACCTGAAACTTTATCTTACATGTGTGTAGCATATTAACCACAAACGAGACTTTCAGCTTGTTCTCCTGTACCTGTACTGAGCAAAGAGTCAAAACCCTGTTTACTGGAAACTTGCTTGTAATAGAAGGCTAAGGGCACTTGTTCAACTTTGTCAATAAATAAAATACGTTTAAAGGCATGAGAGAATGTCTTGTTAAAACAGTCCTTATGTCATGTTTACATAGCTCCAACTTTCTTTCTGGGGTACGAAAAAAAAAAAAAAAGTAATTCCAGCTAGTTTTGTGGTATTCATGAAAGATCAGAGCCATAATTATGTTGATATGTTGATATTCATATGTATAAATTCTACCCAATGAACAAGTAGTGCCATTGCTCAAAGGCAAAATGATACAAATTTAGTGCAAATAACTGAAGAATTCATGAAAATGTTCTACAAAAGTAAATAAATAAATAAATAAATACATACAACTACCCTTAGGCTTTTAGGCTTTCATTATAAGTGAATTTCAAGCCTTTTTTTTTTTCTTCTATTCTCAATACAGGGAAACACATCAACATTGTTGTCTGTGGTAATCTCTCATACGCTGCACATGACATACATGGAGATTAGGTTGAAAAACACTGGAGTATCTCTTTAAAGCCATTGCGAGTGTGTCATAGGGAAGCATTTGTCATATGCTGGGAATGTTTTAGACGCTGGGAAACAAGTACAACAATGGATCCAAGAACACCCACAATATCCCACAATGAGCTTGCAATGCATGAGTCAAAGCAAAACAATTAATCAGATGCTATGCAATACAATCAGGTCTGTAATACCTCATACATCTCCACGGCCTAACAATGCAGAAATGCATCAGTGCTCAGTCCACTGAAAAGGACGGGCTGAGATGAATGCAGTACACAGATGTAAGACAAATCGAAGACATACACACCTATCCTACATCCAGCCCTGTGTGTGTGTTGTGGTATACGGCCTGAATGTGATGTAGGTTTAAGCAGCAGCACTCTTGCCTCTCAGGTTCATGTGTCATTATAAGCATCAAGCGTGCCACAAATGTTTGTGTGCGTGTTTTTTCTAAAGGTCGACTTCATTTCCTCCTAATGAAGCCCAGCTGTTCTCGTTCCTTCCGCCGCCATGACGACAGTGGTCACTCCGTCCTAAGGGGCCGTCCAAAAAAATTAACGACCTCGACGAAGAAACGTGTCAGCGAACGCAACTTAGGGGACAAAAAAAGCGAGGTTACCAAGGTTATGGAACTGTGGCTATGATAAACAAACTCACTTTGTGGTTTGTCCCCCTCCTGCCCTCTTTTCCACTTTTATTTTAGACCTTTTCAGGCAAAGGCGGACTTTTTTTTTTTTTTTTTTGTGAGAGGGAGAGAGGGAGTAAGCGAGTGATTGTGGCTCCTCTGGTATCTAGTAACAAACAAGACGAGAGCTGTCCCCATCCATCAGAGGAAGCCCGCGTCCTGGCCTAGCAAAGCTGCCCCTACCTCCCCCCCTCCTCAAACACATACACGCACATACACACACATGCACACACACACATTCATCCCGCCGCCCAGCCCTTCACACACACAGCTCAGGTTACAGCTTTACACGGCCAGTCTAAATAATATTCAAAATGATGAATGACGTGGCCAGGCCTGTATCCATCATCCATCTCTTTTTTTTTAAGGAGCATCCATCTTCGGTAATGCTCCTTTGAATCATGGGAAAGCGAGAGAGCACCGATTCACTCGTGTAGGCCCCTTGAGAGACGGCAGGAGGCAGCGAGAGAGAGCAGCGCAGGGAGTAAGAGAAGAGAAGAGAAGGAGGGCACGGGGTGTCGGGTTTTGACGGATACATGTCGTCTCGTTAGGGCACAAACACACACGCGATACAAGAATATACATACAGCTGTATTAAAGCAAACACACACACACGTTTGTCTTACTATCCTTGTGAGGAACTTAACATAATTATTAATGCAGCTAATTAATGGTATGCCTATGTCTAAATCTAACGCTCACCTGAACATCTGGAACCAAAAGGAAAACTTTTCGTTTTTCTAGTTTTTAAAATAAAATAATAAAAAAATAAAGTAGTGAGTCTTCCTCATGGGGAGCAGCCAAATCAAAAATTCAAAACACAATATCAGATTCTTATATCCTTGTGTACACACATACAGACACACACAGACACACACACAGACACACACACAAAACACTAACAAGAACTGATTCTGATTAACTGTTCTTCAAGAACTATATTACAAATAGTTGTTATTTTAAATGCTTATAATTCCAGAATATTTAAATATAAATCCTGAATGAAACATGAGAAAACGCATATAATAATGTAACAGAACTGAAACATACACTCTACACATCCACACTACACATATACACTACCCACTACACATACACTCTACACATATACACTACACATATACACTACACATCCACTCTACACATCCACTCTACACATCCACACTACACATACACTCTACACATATACACTACACATACACACTACACATACACTCTACACATACACACTACCTACTACACATACACACTACACATATACACTACACATCCACTCTACACATCCACTCTACACATCCACACTACACATACACTCTACACATATACACTACACATACACACTACCTACTACACATACACACTACACATTCACACTACACATCCACTCTACACATCCACTCTACACATACACACTACACATACACTCTACTCATATACACTACACATAAACACTACACACACACTCTGCACATACACTCTACACACATACATGACACATATACACTACACATACACTCTACACATCCACACTACACATCCACTCTACACCTACACACTACACATACACTCTACATATATACACTACACATCCACTCTACACATCCACATTACACATACACTCTACATATATACACTACACATCCACTCTACACATCCACACTACACATCCACACTACACATCCACTCTACACATATACACTCCACATACACTCTACACATCCACATATACACTACACATACACTCTACACATACATTCTACACATATACACTACACATATACACTACACATACACTCTACACATACTCTACACATATACACTACACATATACACTACACACATACACTACACATACACACTACACATACACACTACACATATACACTACACATATACACTACACATACACACTACACATACACACTACACATAAACTCTACACATACACTCTACACATATACACTACACATATACACTACACATACACACTACACATATACACTACAGATCCACTCTACACATATACACTACAAATACACACTACACATACACAGAACACACTACACATCCACACTATACATACACACTACAGATGAAGGTTTAAAACCACTGTATTCCTTTCATTCTTGTCACATCCTAACAGCACCTGGCATTGACACACCTTGCTATTTTCAAGTAATAATAACTTTTCTGATATATGAACTTCTGGCAGCTCACTTTAACAAGTCATGCAAAAACCGTATCTATTCTCAAATACAAATCGACAACAACATTTAAAGTGGAGCGCAATTGCCATCTCACACACACACACACACACACACACACACACACACGCACATACACACATTCGAATCTGGAATGTTTTTCCTCCTGTCAAACATAGGGGTTAAGGGGAAAGTGGGAGGCCTGAGTGGCATTATTACTGGAACTACTGGATCCCGCCCTCCCTTAACTGACCCCCCTTCAGAGGCGTGGAGGCTGTGACTCCTCTCTAAGGGGGAGACAGCCCCTAACACTAGGCTCCCTGGCAAGGGCCGGTTTGATAAATGACACACGTCATTCTGTCAGGAGAGAAGGGCGGCTCCGTGATGTATGACCGTACCGAGGAGCAGAGGAAATCGACTGTTTGGCATGGAGCGCCTCTCTCTTCTCTCTTTCTCTGTCTTTCTTTCCTTCTTTCTTTCTTTCTTTCTTTCTCTCACCCTCTCTGTGAGTCTGTTTTTTTCTCAGTTGTCGTAAAAGTCATAAAGTGAGGAAAGAAAATGCTTAGTGCTTTGTGCATTCTCTCCTTTTTCCTATCTGCTCCTGTCATCCATCCATCCAAGGAAAAGACATGATCCTTAAAAAAAAAAAAAAAACAGGCAGCAAGAGCGTAGCTGTATCAATCAAAGTCAAATTTGGCAACAACGCAGCTACTATTTCAAATAAAAACTATGTAACACGGACAAATGACCTTAACATGGGAGCGAAACCCGATCTCTTCGCCAGCCGAAACTCCCGACTCATCCCCTCGCTCCTCTAACTCTTTTTTCTTTTCCTCTGTCTCTCTCTCTCGCTCTCTCTCACTCTCTTTTCTTTTTTAACACACTGGCGGTGGGGGCCTGACATCTGCAGAGTGCATTTAAAGAAAAAAATGTGTCAGGGAAGCGTGATCCCCCTCGTGCCCCCGCCTCTCACGC
This sequence comes from Cranoglanis bouderius, assembly GCA_023630585.1. Taxonomy (NCBI): domain Eukaryota; kingdom Metazoa; phylum Chordata; class Actinopteri; order Siluriformes; family Cranoglanididae; genus Cranoglanis; species Cranoglanis bouderius. The sequence goes on from CM042555.1 coordinate 8,830,578, forward strand.
TCCCTTTCATTAGCTCACTGGCAGGGTGGCACTTCTCAAGCTCATTACAGCCCGAGGATTTATGGTGCCGGAGCCAATGGCGAAGAAAAGGCATCTGTCAATAATTGCGGGGAGCAGCGCACACACACATCTCGAGAAGCTTTGAAATCTCATTAGGTATGCAGTTATCAGGCATAAAGATCAAAAACATTACTCAACTCCGACAGAATCCTACCAAGAAACATTAATTAGCAACAGGCCCACGTTATAAAATAAAACAGACTTCCTCTCTCGTCCTCTCTCTACCCCCTTCTCGCTCGCTATATATCTTTCACTCTCGGCTTCTCACACCTGCCTGCCTCTGCCTAGGCGTGGAGAATGCTCAGCCACCCGCTGGCTGACACACACAAACACATACACACACGCGCACATACACGATCGTATGTAAAATTACTCGCAGGACATGAAAACAGATACAGGAAGGAAGCGGTGACATGACATCACACGCAGGAAAGCATACATCATTAGCCATAAACCCTCTTGTAACACACACCTACAGGTTACAATGAATGCAAACACACGCAGACACAAAAGCACGGACCCCCCACTAGAGTTAACAACACCCCCTGCTTTTCCCCCTGTCCCCTTTCTTCCTCTCCACTCATTAAATAAAACAAAAAACAAAGAAAAAACACAACAGTAAGGAAGGGGGTGGGTAATTCCCAGCATCTGAGACTGATCAGGACATGAGGAGAGGAGAAAAAGAGCATATAGGCGTTTTTTGAGTCTCTCTCTCTCTCTCTCTCTCTCTCTCTCTCTCTCTCTCTCTCTCTCTCTCTCTCTCTCTCTCTCTCTTGCTCGCTTGCCCTGCATAGTGTGGAGAGAGGAGGAAAAGGCCTGTCATGCTGGAGAAGGATGTCAGGGCCCAGGCTGGCCCTGATTACCAGGGCCTCTCTCTCCCTCTCCCTCTCAGCCCTGCCTTTCATCACCAGCACCGCCATCAAAAAGTAGCCTGAGAGTAACACACACGCACACACACACACACACACACACACACACACACACACACACACACACGCACACAGAATTTAAGACTGATGGCTGTCAGTTTCCAGGAAAAAAAAAAGAGTTGAACAGGAAGAGGGGCTTGGAACAAAGCCATAGAGTCATAATATATCATATTGTGTTACGTGAAGAGATTATCACAGTGCACAAAGTGTATTGCTTAAATATTATTTAACATGGAACTGAAGGAAGAAGCATTTTTATTTATTTATTATTATTGCAATAACTAATATCACAGTATGCTTTTCTGACAGCATCGCACTGTACTTTTACATTGTTGCCCATTTATAGGTTTTCTAAAAATTATCTTAATTTAAACCCTGACCAATGATGATACACTGGTAAAAAAAAAAAAAAAAAAAAAAAACAACTTTAACTTCAGTCTTTATGAAACTAAATGCTGTGATTCATATGTGGCACGAAAAAGTGACATTGTGAAAATGGTGATATGATAATTTGGGCATATCAACCTCCCATGAATTTAATGTCAACTACAGTGTCACAAAAGTCTAATATCTTGGAATAGTGTATTGTGTGATTTATCACAATATTGTGGTATCGTCATATCGTCCAACCTTAATCCAGACGTCCCTCAGCACCCTGCCCTGACATACACACACACATACACATGTATACGTGTGCAAAATGGAGGAAAAAAAAAACAACAACTCAGACCTGGAGTTATGCCCAAATGACACTCAGAACCAAAGTCCCCTGCTGTAAACCAACAACCACCCCTTTCCCCCCAATACTCTCTCTCTCTCCCTCTCTCTCTCTCTCTTTCTGTCTCTGTCTCTCCTCACCCAAACGACCCCCCCCCCCCATCCCCTCCTCTACATGACAACAACACAGACAGGGATTACTTCCACCCAGCCATATTTCACCAGAGCACACTGGGACTCTTACAGAGATTTAATCCCCCTACATAGCTGCCAGAGTCTGCACAATCCTACACGACCTGACACACACACATACACACTCACAAAAGGCCACAGTATCGGTCTGAGAAGAGTGAAGAGAGCAGAATGGAGGAAAGAACGAAAAAGAGGAATACAGTCAGTGAGAGTTCAGGCCGATCGAATAGCAGCGCGGCGCTCATAGCCGACTCTACTGTACAGGCCGGTGTAAAAATAACTCTGGCCCAGAGCAAGAAACCCAGATCCCAGATCCCAGAAAGCCTTCTCATTTCCTGTTTCCTCCCAAACTTCCTTGCGGCAAAGGAGGAGACCCCGCCCACTGTGGTCAGCAGCAAATCATGCGGCTAGAGAGGCGGCCCCTGCTCCGGCATGACTCCGAAAGAATGAGGAAGACTCTATGACTATGTAGAAAAATGTAGAAACGACTATTAAACGTCTAATATACTGAACATTCGAGAAGCAAAGGTATACATGTTAGAGCTTCATACACAACATAGTGTCATTTTTTTTCTTTTTTTTTTTTTTCTCCTTATTCTGGCATTTTCAGTTATTATTTCCTAATAATCTGCTGTGATGTTTCAAAAATGGCTTTAGTTCCATGAAAAAAATGTTAGAAGCTGTATGAGATTACATTAGATTAGATTAGGCCATAATGATATATGTACTGCCTTCAATTACTATGGCTTTCATAAATACTTTTATAACACTGACAAAGCTGTTCTTACTTACAGAAAAAGCAGCCAATAGGACTTTCTGTCTCATTTTCCTTGTTAAATTATTCATTATTTTTAGAACTATATTCTCCGAATGCAAAATAAATAGATCACTAAGAACAGATTTTTAATATTATTTAAACATGGCACTACTACCATACCATCAAAATGTCTTTAATTAGTGTGAAAATTATAATTGCCATATTGCACTCTCCTGAATTATATTAATTATTATATACATGGACAATAATTAATATTATCAACTACTTAAAAATATAACAGATGTCTGCATGTGTATCAATAAATATTACATATTAAATGTCCCAAATGATGCAAAATGTCCAAATTAATATTTATGTCATAACAATTGAACTAAAAGACCCTTTGGTTGTTTGACAAATTATAATTTTTTTTTTTACAAAGTCCCAAGTCTCAAGTTCAATTTATACAGTATTTCTTTAACAATATTACACATCATTTTTTTCTGTCTGCTGTTAGTTAAATGACAACGAATATGAAACAGAATTGAAACGCTGCCCATCCAGCCGTCCAATGATTGTGTGTTTTTTTCTTCTATTTTTTTTTTCTTCTTAACAAGATAAATGGATTCATACTAAACCAGACACAAAATCAAAGTGGGACGCATCATCAACCCTAAAACAGCATGCAAAACCCCCTACAGTCAATATGCTAAGCGCATGAAAAATGCCCTTTCTATTCCAAGCAGCATGACATTCCTAAATATCGCTGCTTTTGTGATTTTCAATATCTCTGAATATTACAGATGATATTGCTAGTTTTCCAGCAAATAACAAATGAAGAATTCTGAATAAAGAAACGTTTATTTCTGTGTGTGTGTGTGTGTGTGTGTGTGTGTGTGTGTGACACTTCGGCGTCACATGGCACTGCCCTCCCTGCACTCTCACTAACCCTGCTGCAGTCGCAATTCATCGTCATCTCTTCACAAAACAATCTTTAGAGAAGAGAGGATGGGGGTAGAGTATAGAGCGAGAGAGAGGGAGAGAGAGTTGAGGGAGGGAGGGATCGAGGAGGGAAAAATGAGGGTAGGATGCAGCCTTGTGAGCCAATTTAAGAAATAACTGCTGATGCATCAGCTATTGACTGTTTCAGTGCTCGTGATAACGCTCAAGGCGAAACTGTGAGGAAAATGACAGCATCAACCGCCTGCAATAAACTGCAGCCCGTGAGACCAAGGCAGTCCTAATTGACAGCTGTCAAGCTAATGGGAGCCATGACGGAAGGTTCAGGAAAAAAAAAATCTGTTTATCAACCATCAGCCCTGGTGTGGATCCACGGGGAGGAGAACTTACCGTGCTCTCTGCCTTTTCTCTCTCTATCTCTATCTCTTGCTCTCCCTCCCTCTGGCTGCCTGCTATTCAGAGCTCGCATCCCTTCCCTGATTTCTTTTGATTTTTTTCTCCATTCTTTTTTTTTCCCCGTTCATTCTCTCTTCTCTGCTTTAACCCCTGTGATTGTCGGCCGGTGTTTGTGGTGTAAAAAGCAGAGGACGGCCATAACTAATCATAGTGTCAGTTGGCTGCCTGGGAGCGCAGGGTTTGGGCTGGAGCAATGTGAGGTCCTATAATCCACACTTACACACTCACATACTCACACACACACACACACACACACACACACACACACACACACACACACACACACACACTCACACACACACTCACAGACACCCAGACAGGGCCAACTGTCCACCGGTAAGAACAAGGAGATGGGCCAATTTCACAGCATAAAACCACAACGCATCCATTTCCGTATACAATTCACATGCAACACTCCACATGTAACCCAAATTCTAGAAAAAACAACTCCTGTTGAATGATTTCGTAACCAAATCCTAAAATGTGATGCTAAATCGAAATTCTACCTCCATAACTCTGATCACAATCTATCTCACCATTTTTTCCACCCTATAGGATTTCCTGTTCTGTTAATCATTATGAAAATCTTTTTTTTTTTTTTCGTTTGTTTGTTTTTAAATGGACCTTGAGACCGGACCGTCCCTGTAAAATGATTTTCATCGAAGTAACAAAAAAGATGAATATATGAAAATATGCAAAATTACCAATGAAAACCTTAAAAAAGAGTCTCTTTATAATTTCACAGACTAATTCAAGGTAATTTGGAGACTTGTGTTTACGCCATCATTTTCTTTTTCCTTAATAATGCATATGATTATCAGGAATCAGCACTAGCTCTTAATAAGGATAATTAGCATAATTAAGACAGCATGTTTCATTATACTTCGAGTAATTAAATTGAAAAGTAGGGAAAAAAGTAAATGCGCTACTTTATGATGATAGTAGAGTTCAGGTGTTCTTAGAAAAAAAACCTGGACAATTTCTACTGATAATAAATTGTACAAATAATAGAACAATAACACACATAGCCATTATATATATATATATATATATATATATATATATATATATATATATATATATATATATATATACATACATACATACACACACATATATATATATATATATATATATATATATATATATATATATATATATATATATATATATATATATATATATATATATAATTTATACATCTCTCCCTCTGCTACTAATGTCTTTATGACTAAACGTGTCATACGTGCTTTATGGCATGTATTACACCATGTATGATGGCATACTTATATGTGTGTGTGTATAGTGAAAAATGGATCAATACTATATATGCAATATCCATTAGTGTGTGTGCATGTGTGTGAGGACTTTCATGCCAACTTATGTTACTCCATATGATCGTGCAGAAGTAAGCCGAGGGGTTTCCTCCCTTCTCTGAACTCATACCGAGTTTGATTAATCCTCCCTTCTCGTCCGCAATCAATCAACCAGCCTCTAAAATCACAGAAATCAGCTCCTTTCGCTCTCTTCAATCCATCTCTCTGCGTTCACGACTGCATCCGTCAAACACATCCAGATATTTTTATGAGGCATAGTTATCTGCATTGAACATGCTCGAGCTGTGCGATAAACCAACTTTGAATATCTTATAAAGGCGGCATAATGACCAACATCAACGCACTCCGTCTCCATACATCACTCTGCGTATCTCCGCGCAGGTGTGTGTAAAGACCTGTTCGCTCTGTACTTCCCCCTACTTTTCGAGTGCACCTAATGCAAACTGAGACAGACAAGGGCGAGTGAGAGAAAGGTCTGATGTTCTCCCAAGCTCCCCAAAACAATTGATATGTTTGGTCTGGCGAAGCTTTGAAGCCTGTGAACAAAAAAACACGGTGTACACGCTATTGTCTGCTCCTGAATGGAGGAGGGCATTGTAGGAGGAGGAGGGAAAAAAATCACTCTGACTAGACAGAGAGCACAGTGTGTGAGAGCGTGTTAGAAAAAAAAAAAAACACAGAGCCTGAGATAAAAAGGAAAGGAGAGAATGTCATAGGACACCGCGCTACAAATATAGGATATAAAAGTATGCGCAGCACCTTTCCTGATGTAAACAACATTTCTTCCTCTTGTGCTGTGTAGATATTTTTCTAACCGACTGCTCTTGTTGTTCTTCTTCTGACCATTCAGAGCAGCCTATTCCACCCAGCCAACGTGATTACGCAGGTACTTGGGCCCATTTGTCACCTGCAGCAGCAAATTGAGTTAGTGCATGGACTAAAGGCATGGAGGACTGTGTAATATCAACTTGATTACATCAAACTAGCTGCAAACCTAATTGGGCTGGATGACAGTGTGCGGAGCTTGTCATCTCCAATCATTAGGCCTGTCAGGAATCCATCAGCTTTACAGCTAATTAGGTGAACACTAATGAAGCTGGCAAAACAACTTTTCTTTTTCTACGGCTGAGCAGGTCTTCTCGACTTAAAAGAGGGAACGAGGGAGGGTGAGAGAGAGAGAGCGAGAGAAACGAAGAGAAAAACGAGCGAGGGGCGAAACGTTCTCATGCAAAGCTCAAGGTTGCAGGGGAATGGATTTCCCAAAGTTCCTAATCAAGGCCCATCATCTGCCATCTTTCCTTTGCTCTTTCCATCACGGCGGTGCAATCAATTTGTCATCACTCTTTGTATGCCACGGCACAGTCGTCAACCTTATAACTTGCAGCTGTGAGGGCTGCTGGGAGGCAGAGATGGAGGGAGAGTGAGAACGAGAAAAAGAGGAGGGGCATGAGGGGGTAAAGTTAAAAAAAAAAAAATCACAGGAAGCTGCCTTGTCTGGAGGAAAAAAAAAATGCTCAGACTGCTCTCGTATTTGTCTTCATCCGCTCATCAAAGGCATAAATGCCTGGATCTTTTTTTTTCCCCTCTCACCCTTGTGAAATGAGAAGCCTTTCAGTCATCCTTCATTCTCCTCCTCCCTCTTTCTACCTCTTCAGTGTGTCCATTAGGCAAAAGCATTTTGATAGAGTAAAACTCAGGCCTAACGTATAAGGGGGTTTGCGGGGGTGTGTGTGTGTGTGTGTGTGTGTGTGTGGGTGGGTGGGATAAAATGAGAGCACTCACTCTGCCAACTTCTGATTGACCATTAGAGCCATTGATTAATGTGCCTGTCAAAGAGGGAGACAATTAAATCAAATATGAAACAAAGTCGCTTTGACGGGTCCGACTGATGGAGCAAACCATTCTTCCGTCTCCGGATTAGGCTATTAGTAACATTTTTCATACCAGCAGAGCGTGTGTATGTGTGAGTGCGCACGTGTACGGGAGCGTTAATATGGTTTTATGTGCCCTTGCAGATTGTAGTCATTTACAGTATGTTAGCATGGTAGTGTACTGATTGTTGGTGCCTTACCATGTAGAAACAACCGTGCAAAGTTGGATTTATTTAAAAGGTGAAGATTATCACGTTCTGCCTTTAGCATTTAGATAGCTCACTGTGGAGCGCGTCTGTTTAAACTCAGTTCATTTGCTCAAACACGAACATTCACTACCGGTCCTTGTTCTCTGATAAACAAAGCAGTATTATTATTATTATTTTTTTAAATAAAATGTTTACCACAGCCCAAAAACTATTTCTATATCTTCCTACTATACTATGCGCTTTTTACAACTTTTCAGACCACTAAAGTGACACAAACCGACAAATAGAACACACACTTTCCTGTACACGATCAGAAAAAAAAAAATAGTATTAAAATGTGCTTTTCCTTGTCACTGGTGTGGTAATATCAAGGGTATATCTTTTCTACTTTTAAGGAAATGTGAATATAGTGTACCTTTAGTACACTACACTGCACTGTCTTTCACCTCATAAGTAAGAGAAAAGGAAAGGTACAATTTACTACCATTATTTTTTTTCTGAGAGTGTATTCTACAAAACAGCTCCCTTCCTATCTGACAATAATGTAGCCTATCCCGTGTGGGGAAAAAAAAACAAAAAAACACCTGTTTGGGCCACAGGAATGTAGTTAGTTGAGCTATGAAAAGGAAACTACGGCCTTGTGGCCTGCTCCTGGAAAACAGTGGGAGAAGGAGCAACTTCGAGACGCTTTAATGGGTTTTGTTCAGTGCGGACGTGACGTCACGGGGATTGGCGTTGCCATGGCGAGCGAGTTATTGATGTTTATCGGGAATGAATAGATCAAAGGCGAGGCACGTGACGGGCAATCGATCAGGCGTCAAATCAAAAGATGGCGATTGGCCATTAAAGCCTGGATCTTAACTCTGCTACAAGATCACCTCTTATTTCTTTAACAAAGCACAGAGTGGAAGAAGAAGAAGAAACTAAAAAAGAATATACCTATAAACAAAGACGAAAGGCGTTTGCTGAGCAAATGTTTGTTGCCAGGAAAAACAAGGAGATAAAAACAGCAAGGAGCATCAAAAGGAGTCCTGACAGTCAGCTGACACCCTGAAGCTCTTTTTTTTCCCCCTCCTCAACGCTTCTTTATAGATCTCTAATTCACAGAGTCGATATGAAAAAAGAGAGGATGGAGGGAGTGGAAAAGAAGGGAAAGAGAGAAGCTGACTGGAAAGCTAACTGGAAAGCAAGCAGCCCCCCTTCCTGTTCAAAGCAGCCTAGCTGTTTCCCTATTAGGCTGGAAATTTGAGAAAATCACAGTCCTCTGGAATAAATCACCAGGCTGGCCTATTCTGCAATGTCTGACAAGTTTAAGGGGGAAAAAAAAAAAAAAAAAAAAGATTATGAGGAAAACATCTTTCTCACAGGGTGTAATTAATTTACCTGTATATGTGGCAGGATTTAAATATTTAAATAGTCTACACTGTGCGGTGCCCGGGATAGCAAACTTAAATAACTTTAAATAATAATAACAATAACAATAATAATAATAATAATTATTATTATTATTATTATTATTATTTAGAAAAAAAATAAGATGCCACCTTTTCAAAACTTTGATGAAAAAGAAAAGAAAAGGAAAAACTTTTTTTTCTGCATCTATATCTTCGCCCTCGGTGTGCGCGCGCGTATCGCACAGCCCACGCGTTTGTCGCACACACTCGGAGCTTAAAGTGAGATAAACGCAGCGCTCTGTACAAAAACACAGGGATAAATGAAGGAAGGACCGTACCTGCCGAGCGCCGGGGCGCCTGCTGTTTCCTCCTCGGCATGGTGGAGTGTTGTGTTGTGGTCTGCGTGTGTGAGAGAGAGAAAGAGAGAGAGAGAGAGAGTGTGTGTGTGTGTGTGTGTATGTGTGTGTATGTCGAAGGGTCTTTCTGCAGAGTTTGAGTCCGGAGCTGTTCGGCTCTTCTCGCTCCGAGCTGCGCTTCCCTTCTTCACGCGGCTCCCGCGGCGCCTTTTCACCCTTTCACCAGGCTGGCATGAGGCTTTTTCAGAGCCCAAAAAAAAAATTCAAAGACGAAGAAACGACGAAGAAAAGGTTGCAGACGTGAAGCCGAAGAAGCTGAAAAGGCGATCGCGTTTTTCCTTCTCTCGCCCTCGCTTTCTGTCTCGAGCAGTGCGGTGTGAGAGGGAAGACGGGGAAAAAACCCGCTTTGAGGCTCGCTGCGATTCTCAGTCACTCCGCGCTGGCAGCCGCAACAGGCGAGCTTAAGGGAGAAAAAAAAAACACGAAAATGATCGCGTCACTCAAAAGTCCTGCAAAAGCAAGGGGGGGCAAACATCAAGCACTGTCACATTAACTCCTTCCACCTCGGATGGTTTAGCTATAGCGCCTGTCAGGAGGCTACAGGCATATGTCTGTCTTCCTCTCACTCTGTCTCTCTCTACTGCAGTCACACAATGCACAATAGCAGTGAAGTACCCATACACAAGCACTGATTGAGCCAGTTTACAACCACTGACATTTACATATGCATATCATAACAAATAAAAATAAAAAAATGGAGTGAATTCGAACAGAGCAAATAAACACGCTGCAAGAGCGTAAAATCCCCGCGCCACTGCAAGCGCACGAGAAAGGCTCCGTCCGATTTATCAACAAACGTGTTAAACGTGAAACGTAGGCTACTTACTCGCTCGCTTGATCAGCCGCGTTATCCATGAGGAATCCGATCCTAGGGTTCAAAGTAAAAGCGCTTAGGGTTAGGGTTAGTGTTTCAGCGCGCCGCCGTTGCCATTCCGCCAAAAATGAAAATAAAAAAAAAATCCAAAAGACTCCAAGACTCCTCTCGCCTTCAAACGTCCATGTTTATTTCTTTTAACCAACAAGCAAAACGGAGTTTTAAAAAAAAAAAAAAAAAAAAAAAAAAAACAGACAAAAGGATGATGAAGGAAGAGACGGACGGAGGAACTTGTCGCCCTCCCGCGCCGATGCCTGCTTGCTTAATTTTGTCCGAGCGCCTCCAAAATCCGCGGTGAGCGGGCAGGGATCGATGAGATCGTCGTTTGATTGGATGTCTCTGGCTGTAATCAGGAGGAGGGGGGACGGACCCGCGCCGGGGCTGCGCGCGCACTGAGCGCCAAGCTACTGCCAAAAACACTTTCTTGGCCGCTAATCGCACTTTTTTCCCTGCTTCTTTGTGTAGCAGGTATTTAAAAACAGCAACAAGCCGAAGCAGTCGCGACTTTTTCCCTTTTAACGCTCCGAGACTCCTTTTTTCCCCTCTCTAATGTCTGATCAAAACAGCTTTTTGATGTCTTTTTTGCGCAGACTGGAAAGGAACTTTGATTTTATTTTTGTTTTTTTGTTTTTTTAATAACGGTAAGATAAAAAAAAAAAAATCTCCAAATCTGATCAAGATATGCACCTGTATATAGGTTGAGCATTAAGGCTAGACAGACAGGATATTTATTGTCTGCAGGAGAAAGTTAGAGTAGCACTGTCAGCTCTTCTAGAAGTGGATAAGTTTGTCCGTTTTCAGATTATCTTTCAGATCAGAGAGGTCCTCCTTGGAAGCAAACCGTGTTATGGAGGGACATACACACGCAAATTGTTTCTAACATGCATACGGTGAGTTGTCAGATTTCTGCTTCTCCCTTCTTTCTACGCGCACGTGCCTGCGTCCGCGTCTTCGTCTTCGCCCGTTTTTTTTTTTTTTTTTTTTTCCTCCTCCGTCCCGTTTCAATCAGGACAATACACGGTCGAAATAAAAGGGGGGGGGGGGGGGGGGAGAGTAATCGAGGCCTTGGAAAAGAAGCCAGGCAAATTCTGGCGGCGTTAGATGAGACTGAGAAGTGTCCGCTCCGTCCGCGCGGGAGAGCCGAGTGTGAAAGAGCGGCGTGTCGCTGATTCGGGACGCTCGTGCCCGACCGTAGCTGCGCGCGTGCCCTTCGATTAGATCCGCCCAAGCATCTGTCCGTCTAAAGCGATTGGCGCGTCCGTCAGTGTCACACACACGTCTGTGAGTTGCTTCTTCTTCATCATCTTCTTTTTCTTCTTCTTCTTCCTCTTCTTCTTCTTCTTCTTCTTTTTAAGAGCGCTCTTACACTAGCTGCATCTCAAACCGCATCCTAACCCACCACACAGAAGTGCGTACTATCAAAAAAAATAATACAAAACGTGACGCATTATCGTGGCACACTATTTAGCACGGTAGTGTGCGGGTTTGGACGGAACCTGGGTTATAGGTTGCCTGGGCAACCGGGTCGGCGGTCTATTTTGACACACTATTTAGTGCGATAGGAGTCTGGGTGTGCGGTTTGAGACGTAGCCAAAGTGTCTGCGCACTTAGTCGCTTAGAGTATTACTTCCAACTGTCACTGGATAATTAGGAGTCAATCCAGGAATAGTTTATATGAACAAAGAGGAGGGGGAATTTTTATTTTTTTTTCAATAACAACCTAGGATGTAATATAGAATATAGGATTATTTAGCCGGATAGATTACAGTACAGTCATCAGAAGATGGACTCAAATGAACTTTGCAAGGCTGTAAGAGTATATTGTATTTTGCAAGAGTTCATTCAACACTAAGAGAGCGAGGTTTATTGTGTATGATTCTGCAGTGCAAACTGTTTCTCTTCCTGCCTGTGGTGTTGATTTTAGTGCTGATAACAAGCAGCTTGAACCAACAGCTGAAACTCTTGCTCTACTCCAATAGAGTTTATGCACTTTACTTCTAGCACACACACATTTGAGCTTAAAAATAGAAAGAATGAAAGAAAAATAGACCTATGTGTGCTGTGTAGGCGCTTATCATCCTTCTTTATTCCCTTCTTCCGTTTTCACAGAAATTCATTTTATTCCAACTTCATAATGCTGCATCTCAGATCATTCCGAAAAGTCTGCTCGCTCGCTCTCTCTCTCTCTCTCTCTCTCTCTCTCTCTGTGTGTGTGTGTGTGTGTGTGTGTGTTTAGTAAAGATAATTAGTTTATGTCGCAGCCGTGCTTGTTGGATGTTGAGCCTCCTCTCAATGCGAGTACGTGTGGAAGCTTTGAGCATCATACTAGCTAATTTTCAAGTTCAATATATATATATATATATATATATATATATATATATATATATATATATATATATATATATATATATATATATATATAGAGAGAGAGAGAGAGAGAGAGAGAGAGAGAGAGATGCTAACCCTAACCATTAAACCCATTGCTGCCCTGAGGCCTTTATTTTTATTTTTTTTAACCTCACGTATAAAATATTCATACCTGCAACACTCCTGACTAACAGTGAAATATTACATTAGTGCACTAATACACATCTCTGCATGGGTTATTCTATCCAAAACAGAAGATCCATTCTTAAGTAATAAAATCTACTGCTTATAAAAGCCAGAACTAAAAGGAATCGTCGACCTTCTGACCTAGTGACCTAGTCAGAAGCTTTTGCAGATTTGCATATAAAACAAGGAATATATCTGGTGTGTAGTAGTAGTAGTGGTAGTGGTAGTAGAACTTGTAGTAGTAGGTGTGTGTGTGTCTGTGTGTGTGTGTGTGTGTGTGTGTGTGTGTGTGTCTGTGTGTGTGTGCGCCGAGAGAAGGCTACGTGAGCACTGTCTGATCCCTTCAGCCTTAGAAAATATAAGTTTAATGTAAGTATTTTAATATCTTAATTTATACAGAATATTTGATAAAGTATGTGTTTAATACAAGCAGATGCATTTAAAGCAGATGTTTTAATATATAATGTTTTAATAGATTTTTGATACATGGTTTGAATACAGTTTTAATCATGGTTTGAGAATGGAACAGTAAACCACTACTCAACAACCTTTTTTTAAAAAAAAAAAATTCTTTATTGTATTTATTTATGTATTTATTTAACACAGAGATAACCTAATGTATGATTCACATGTATCCAAATGTACAAAACGTTCAAACTGTGCCTTAAATGTCTTTTACTTATTGTAGTTTCAGTACTTCAGTACAGTCACGGCACATTTTGATGCCTATTGAGGATTCAAGGCCTTAAAGTATCTGAGATATTAAAGATTGTTAAGTGAGTAACTGAATTCAACAAGATTAATTGGGAGTGGGGGGAAAGAAAATCTATTACTTTCTTGATGTGATCATTTTAACATTCTATGTCGTATGACGATGTAATAATTAAATAGTTAAATAATGACGTTTTTAGAGACGAGATAAACACTTCATTATCTATGTATTTACTTGTTTTGTTTATATGTTTAGGTACACCGAAGAGAAATGAATTACAGTCAGGTTTGAGGTAATAGATTTGTCTTCTGTAGCCTAAAACTATTCAAATGAATATGAAGTCAGATGAATTGAAATGAAGTTTGGTTATTACACGGTTACATGTAATAACGCACAAAATGACTTAAGTAGCTATAGGCCTACTGCCACTTCTTTTTTTTTTTTTTTTTTGTTGTAATGTGCTGTGATAGAATTCTGTTGCCATTTCAGTACGAATAAGTAAATGTGGACGTGGTGGAAAAGTTTCCTGTAGGTGATAAATCATCGGGGTGTAATTTTAGTCGGGAGCAAATGAACATGGGGATGGCGAGGAGCTGGAAATAAACAGTGGAGGAAAGAAAAGAGAGCAGTGGAGTAACTCCTCTCCTTACACTAACCCGGCTTTTAATCTAACCAGAAATCCAAGAACAGCTCGAGGAGGATCTGAAGCCCGGTAATAAGTTATTTAAGCGTGTTTCGCCATAGTTTAGAAATTCACTAAAGCCACACTGCGCTGTTTTATATGTGCCTTAAACGCACCGGGACGCACTCTGTAGTGACTTTAACCTAACAGAGGACACGTTTATTTATTTATTTGTTTATTTGTTTATTTATATTCGATTTTTCTTAGCATCGTACACTGAGTAAGATAAAATAAAAGAGCCCGCATATACAAGTTATTATGTGATTTGTAGGGTTGTCCGGAATCAAACATGATCTCAGTTACATACTCATACACAGTAATTAATCGCATCGCTTATAAACCAGCTCTTTGAACAATGTGCAGACTTTTGTTGTTGTTGTTGTTGTTGTTGTGGTTGTTAATTTATTTACGCCATTTTCCGTGCTGAATTTGATTACCCATCGCCCATAGGGAAAGGTTCTTCTTTCTTTCTTTCTTTCTTTCTTTCTTTCTTTCTTTCTTTCTTTTTCTTTTCTTTTCTTTCTTTTTTTTTTTTTTTTTGTTGTTGTAATCTTTAGCATACTTTGTGGCAAAAAAAAAAAAATAGCGTAATTAGTCATTAAAATCACTCGATTACTGAAGGATAAAAATGTTCTCTTGAAAGAGTGTGGAACGATTCCGTTATAAAAGTATAAAAAGACATAACATGAAAAGAAAATTTCAGCAAATTAATTTCAAGTCCATAAAGCATATATGCATCTTTAATTAATTTACTCAGAGCGGTTTGGACAGTTAACTTAAACAATTAACTTCGTTCAAGGGTGTGAGACCGGGGGCAAAGAAGGAAAGAGGGGAAAAAACCATATTCTCACTCCGTATTCACCAAAACACCTGATTTAGCTTTTTACGTTTTTAGTTCAGTTCCGCCTTTTTAATTATAAAAGCAGAGGTGTTTCAAAGGGTGTGTGTGTGTGTGTGTGTGTGTGTGTGTGTGTGTGTGTGTGTAAGAGAGAGAGAGAGAGAGAGAGTAATCAAATAAACTTTTGCAACTGAGACATTGTTCAAATAATAAAAATAATAAAAACAACAACAATAATAATAATAATAATAATAATAATAATAATAAT
Source organism: Cranoglanis bouderius (assembly GCA_023630585.1). Taxonomy (NCBI): domain Eukaryota; kingdom Metazoa; phylum Chordata; class Actinopteri; order Siluriformes; family Cranoglanididae; genus Cranoglanis; species Cranoglanis bouderius. The sequence goes on from CM042555.1 coordinate 8,845,803, forward strand.
AATTATTATTATTATTATTATTATTATTATTACACATTATACATAATCTATAGAATATAAGATGAAAATTTAAAAAAAGTACATTTAAACTAATTTGTAACGAGATTAGGCCTGAGATTGCACCATAAGCAATGCAGCGCTTTATACCCATAAAATGAGGTCATGTGTCAATATTATTATTACTTATACATTAATACATTGTTTTCCCTCCAGAAACTCCCCCGTTTGTTCCACAGTAATCCCACCCCCCAGCCATGCAAAAACTCATCGTCACAAAATAAAGTTTTGAATGTTGATATCATAGAATTAGACTCCTTAACAAGCCAGAAATACTTCATTTCTTTATCGTGGTTAATTAATATCACATAGGTTTCAATCCATAACCATTTCAGACCACCAACTCGGTGTCCATATGCTGTTCACAGATCTACCGTGAAAACTTGTGAGGTGTGAAGAAAAGCAGGAGAGGTGCTTGTTAACTCAAACTATTACACGTTTACAGTAGGCCTGGTATTTTATAGTTGATATAATGGATGCTCCTGGCTGGGGGAGAACATGGTGTGTGTGTGTGTGTGTGTGTGTGTGTGTGTGTTATTATTGTGCACGTTAAATGGAAGCAAATTTGCGTTCTATTCGGATCTGTTCTCAATGTCGAATAAATTCGTGAGGGATTGTGGGAAACGAGCGCAGGGACGCTGACTGGCAGCGAGCGGCGATTAAAGGGGGGGGGGGGGGGGTACTTTATGCAAATGTCTAGGGGTAGGCTGATTAGGCTTGACCAATAAAGAAAAACACTAGTTACTGTTGTGTCTGCGTGAATAAGGTTGGGGTTATAGTTGTGTATATGTACTCCAAACGAAAATTAAATAAATAAAATAATCATAATAACTGTAATAACAATTAAACAACATGCATGAGTTAGTAAGGCTAGTGAAGATTTTCCTGTTGTTTAAAAAAGCACTGAATGGCAATTTGGCAATTGGTGTACAGCGTGCTAATAACATATACATGTTTCAATTTTTTTTAAATTATTAGTTCATGGCTAACTTACAGGATTTCTACAGTGAGACTGGAGTGCTTTTGGCTGCATGTGTAAGCACCGCTATATGATTCATATATTCCATGCGCTGTGGCCGCACGCGCACAGACCGCTGTAGTAATAAAAGCTGCTTGAACGCACGTGTACACTGAAAACATAAATGTTAACAACTGTCTCTACAGTAACTATATGGCCGTCCGCAGAGCGGCAGGTTTCCGCGCCATGCACGCCGAGAATCAGCCGGGTCTTAGTGCGTCGCGCGCAGCGGGAGCCAAAAGCGGCGCGCGAAACCCTGTTCTCTAGGAAGAGCCAGGAGAAACTGCGGTATACAATATATCCTTAACCAAGCCAGAGAGAGGGAATAAAAACGCAGACGAGGAGTGGGGAAAACGAGGGGAAAAAAAAAAGACAGAACATGAAAACCTCTGGGAGATTTGACGGGGACGGAGAGGAGAAGAGGCGCGCTCGCGCTCCGCACGTTTGCACGGCACAGTTAATCCTAGTGGCGTGTGTAAGGAGGCCGAGCGGCGGGGTGCACACAGGAGAGGAGGGGAAACACTGACTCACTGACTCATCTGCTTCCAGCAAATACTTCCTTTTACACACATCCCAAATGTCTCAGTTGCATTTTTACATGCATTTACACTGAGGCATAATAAACTACTACTACTACTGCTGCTGCTCTTCTACTCTTGATACTACTACTGTTAATAATAATAATAAGAAGAAGAAGAAGAGGAAGAAGAAGAAGAAGAACAAGAAGAGGAAGAACAAGAAGAACAAGAAGAAGAAAAACAGCAAGGGCAGTGACAACAATACATAAAACAACAGCAACAAAAACAACACTACTAATACTACTACTGTTGTTAATAATAATAACATTATTATTATTATTATTATTATTATTATTATTATTATTATTATTAGGGCCGATGAATATACATATTATGCTAAATAAATGAATGGAGGCATCATTTACAAAATTCAATGTCACCTTAATCCTCATAAAACTTGTTTTTAAGAATAAAATCTTTCCATGGGATTCATCTGGTTGTTCAAATCATTTTTGCTAATTATGAAACAGAGGAGCTGAAAATTTGACTGGAAAATCAAGTTTGCATCAGACAAACAAGTCTTATTGTGTCATAAAATTTAAAGAGCCAATCAGGTTCTAATATGCAAATAGAGGCTATTGCTATACCAGCCTGCCATTTTACCACATTCTCTATTTATAAAATGTGAATTTCTTGATGAGAGTAAAAGTGTAGGCACTTCTATACCATGTTTCTGTTGTTTACTAAACCACCATGTTTATTCATTATTGGAAATAAAATATGGTGACTTTAATAACCACTGTATTGTATCATACTAACTCCAGTTCAATGGACTAGGCATAATTCATTCAGCAAACTCCTATGCCGTATACCTTTACTGAGGCACAAATACTCATTAAAAACTCATACGTTTTGTTGAATACTGAATTCTAGAGTGAGATTTAATGTGAAACACACAGGCTCTGAGATCGAACTTTTCTTGGGCCTCTCATCAGTGAAGTGTGTTCCTCACTTTACCACATGCTCATTAGACCTATTCCCTCTTCTCTCTCTCTCTCTCTCTCTCTCTCTCTCTCTCTCTCTCTCTCTCTCTCTCTCTCTCTCTCTCTCTCTTTGGGTGTGCTAGCTTGCAGGGTTGTGAGGGCAAGTGCTGACCAGCCCTCTTTCTCTGTCTGTTACTAGGTCATGGGAGGCCCACCCTCACCCCCTCCTGCTGCTGCCTGCACCTCCTGATCCCCCATCACCAGAGAGAGGGTAATTTAAGCTCCATGCGATGCACCCTATTCATCACTGTCCCTTCGACCTGCTTCAAAATTAAAGTCTGATCTGCAAAGTTAAAGCGAAATGAGATCAAAATTGGCAGAGGTCAAAAAGGGTGAGACCCCCTCAAAACACAAGGTGCTGTTTTGGCTGCTTTTGATTTATGTTTTTCAGGAGGGCCGCCAAGAAATTAATACATTAAGCCAATGCAATCGGCCCAAGCTCATGGCCTGGACCTCTGTGCCACTGCTGGCTGGAGAGTGGAGAGTATACATCAGTGACGTATGTGCTTAAATGTTTATAGTGTCGTTATTGAGAGGGAGTAAGTGACTGGACGGCACCTGTAATAAGACTAAGCCGGCAGTATTATTTTTGGAGCACTTGTTTCCTGAGGGTGAAGGATTCTAGCTTTGGTTATTTTGATTATCGATAATGAAACTAGATGACATAAAACTGGGGTGTGTTTTCCAAAAAAAGATGAGTCTTAAAACAACTTGACAGCAGTCTTGCAACAGTTTCCCAGAAGCTTTTCTTATGTATTACTAGGTATTTCTGTGACTCCACCCAGCCAGAGTCTGGCAAAAAGTTGTTGAGAGTAAACTTATCAATTCACAGCCGTGGGGTAAATGGATCATTGAGCAAAACAATATAAATGGAAACCAATAGACAGTGCTCTTAACTGGCATATAGATATACGCATAATCAACCATTTACAACTTTATTACGATTTAGGATGAGGCAGGATGGGTTAAACTATTTTCTAAATCTCATCTTATGTTGTAACCTAAAATTAAAGGGGGATGACATTTCATTTTTGTTTATGCGGCTATCACAGGCAGCTATTTCCACAAAAAAATACAGGGTGCTAATAGAAAAAGAAGTTTCAATAGTGAGAGGGAAGATATTAATAATGTTAATATTAATATTAATATTAAAAGCAGTTCTTGCAAAACAAGTCACTTTTAGGAGGCACAATATGTAAGATCTTTAATATTGGTTCCAACTTGCCCAATGAATAAAGAGAGTGTAAAATGTTGCCTTGTATTCACTTATATTTTCTTACACATTTTTTGACACTGTTAGTCAAATTAGACTTTGTACATCTGAATATTCTTGTTTTATTTTGGTCTTAAAACGAGCACTTTATTACAAAAATATGGAAAAATAGAAAATAGAACACAAATCAATGAGCTTCTCTTATATCCCTGAGTTCTGCTCTCACTTTAACCTGGTGTTGTTCCTCCTTATCCTGGTCAGGAAATGTCATATTCTGCTTTTCCATTTCTCTCCTTGTCCTCCTGGACTTCCACATTAAGCAATAGACATGTACAGGAGATCCACTGTCACTCTGTAACCAAATTACCATTCTTTACTCTCAGGAAAATTGGTCCAAATAAAAGTCTCAGGAGTACTCCCTGACCACAATGTCTACAAAATGTTTTTGGTGGTCACACCTACAATTTCACACTGAGAATTTTTTTCTGGAAGCTGTAGATGGAATTCAAGAAGTGTGTGTATATGCTTTTTGCTTTATGCAAGCGATCCCAAATTCTGGTTGAAATTTTTGTGTAGCTGTGCACATGGGAGAGTAGTACTGGTGCATCAAAAGTTCTGCAGTTTATCCTGTACCCAACCAAGAAGGGTCATTATTTCCCCCCCTTAGATGCCCTGTTTATCTCTATTAGCATATCATCAGGGGTGTGGCCTCAGGGTTGGCACTGGGTAACCCTGCCACCCGAATTGCCTCCCCAACCCCGACATCTAAAGACATTTCTGAGAGATACATTACTCTTCACAAATCATGGAGACTTAATGAATTATATGTAACCCAGGTTGAATTTACATTTCACTGACTGCATCAGTGTCATATTTTAGGTTATGTAAGACTAATACGCTGGACATGCCAATGCCCCCCATCACTGAGATGGTTTAGTGGGTTTATATTTGATCACACCACAGCATTAGGACAAACAGCTCCACTTGGCGCATCATCATCAGCTTTATTCTCATATTTGAATGATGAACATAAATTGGTAAAGTTGTAATGTGGAGACTGGACTACAGACTGGCCTAATAGTTCATTATATATTCGTGTTTTCGTATTTTTGTTTGGTGAAGAGTGAACGAAAATGCATAACAACTCTAAAACTACAAAACAAGCACAAAACAACAAAAATAACAACAACAACAGTAGTAGTAGTGATAATACCCCAGTTTAGGCAAACAGATCAGTGAGTTTTTTTGTTTTTTTGTTTTTTTTACCCAAATTAGCAGCATCCCTCCATGTCGTCTTTTTGAGGCAGAACAGCACTATTGGGTCGAGTTACTTTTTGATTTACAAACAATCTACGAACTGCGTTATTTTAGAAGCATTTTTGATTTTTAACAAGAAACACTTGTTAATTAAAGGACATTCTTAAGATGAAGTTAACATTTTGTAATTAATATTATGATTCTTTTGGGAAACTCTTTTTACTACTCTTTTTACTCTTTTCTGCACAGTTATTTTTCAAACATAAATATAAAGTGAGCTAACATGTCAATAGAATGGTGATATTTGAAGAATGAGTGGTGATTATCACGGGAAGGAGGCTGATATGACAGAATCATTACACAAATAATTCTGTTTACTTGACCTGTAAAAAAGTGACCAAGAAAAACAGAAAGACTTCCAGTTTAATGGGCCGGTGTAAGTCTGCCTGATTGGGCCAAATGACGTAAAGCAGCAAGGCTGAGTCAGATGTGCCTGATTGAAGGAGCATGTGTGTGTGTGTGTGTGTGTGTGTGTGTGTGTGTGTGTGTGTGTGCAATAATAAAAGAGAGAAAGCTAGGTGTAAATACTGTACACTGTACTCTGACAGAGTGTGTATTAATGTAAACCGAAAGCAAGGATGCAAGTTAGTGTTTAAGCACTGAAGGCAAATGCTCACATATGGTAGGACATAAAATAAATAAATAAATAAATAAAAATAACCAAACATAGGCATGTGTGTGCTTGTGTATGTGTGTTTGTGCATCTGTGTGTGCAGCTCCTGATCTGCAGTGCTGTATGGTAAACAGGAACGCTTTCCTTGGAAGGAGGAATTTCCCCCAGCAGTCCTCTAGATCAGTAATAGTGCTGGTAATGAGCTGCAGCTGTCACAGTGCTTTCCGCTCCTCGTCCCTGATTCATGTTCCTGCTGCACACCATCTACAACTGGAACAAATGTTTACCCCAATGAGAAACAGACAAACACTGCCCAGCACACAGATCCTAACACACTAACTAATGGCCGCGGCTCCGTTTTAGCTCTTTTAATAATGCAAGCTAGCAATGAGATGCAGATGCCCAGGGGAAATAGTGGCGACCATTAAATACGAAATTTTCTAGGTGTACATATAATAATTTTAGCAACAAAGAGAAACATATATTAGAACAGAAATGGATAGAGTACAAATGGATAGAAATTGACTGCAAAGCTGGAATTTGTGGGTCATTTATAGAACAGAACAGAACAGAATAGAATAGAAGATCGAAAAGTACAATACAGTGAATACATTCTTGTATTTGCATATCCCAGCTTCTTAGGAAGGATATAATTGATAGATCGAGATAGAATTAAGTACAATTGAGATGAATGGAATGAAACAAATAGAAATGAGACATAGAAAGTCTTACTGTGACATGAAAAAGTGCAATACAGTGAAATTATGTTCATTGTATATTTCAGCTTTGTTAGGGAGCTGGATATTGTGGGTAGAATAGAATAGAATAGAAAGGCAGACTTTTTGTCATATATTACAAGTACAGTACAATTAAATTCTTTTGTGTTTTTTAGAATAGAATAGAATATGTTTGACTGGAATAGAATATAATATAATAGAATAGAATAGAATAGAATAGAATAGAATAGAATAGAACAGAATAGGATAGAATCATGGCTTTTGTCAAAAATACAAATATAGCACAATGAAATTCCTTCCATCGCATATCCCAGCTTGGTCAGGTGTAGACTAGACTAGACTAGACTAGACTAGAATAAAATAGAATTGACTGGTATAGAATAGAATAGAAGTGAATAGAATAGAATAGAATAGAATAGAATAGAATATAGAAGAGTTGTATTTCTTAAGCAGTTTTAATATGTTTGGTGTATTTCTCTGAAGGATGCTGTGCTCTGAAAATCAATGAACACTGTGCAGCTTCTTCCTTTCAAAAATGTATTATTGTTTTATTTTTATTTTTACTTTTTTAAACTGTACTTCTCATATTCATGACAGAGAGCTGTGTGTGTGTGTGTGTGTGTGTGTGTTTATGTGTGTTTGGGTTCTTACTCTACGTGGCAGTAGATCTGTGACTCAAAACGACACCACAGTGTGCCATGAAATCCTGGCAGTGGCATTAATCACACTTTTTTAATTAGCACGGACCGGCTTTATTAATTAGGTGTGATACGGCACTGATATGGCCTCTCTCTGTCAGCCCTCCTTCCTCATCACGCATACACATAGGCTCAGAGGAAAATAATGCTTACACACACACACACACACACACACACACACACACACACACACACACACACCATTTAGTCATCACACCTCCTCTCTCACAAACAGATGTCTTAACCTCTTATAGGGAGGGAGAATAAAAAAAAGTGAGAAATGGTAGAAAGGCTATGTTAGATGTGCATATATGTATGCAGACTAATATTTAAGAAGAGCGAAAGAGTTTATCATGCTCACAATGAACATAATATTCAGTCAAACAGGAAAACCATTTTAATGAACCTAGAAAGTATGCAATGTGGCCTGGTTTAGCCAGAAGTGCATTCTCAGAACTGCTCGAAACTGAAAGCCTGGAACAGGCTGTCCATCAAACAGTGTGGCAGGAAGTAAACAACACATAGTAATAGGTGAAAGTGTGTTTTATTGTCTGTTCAATCAAAATGGCACCACACTTTCCTCAGTTCACCTGTGGAAGACAATATAGAATCATGTACGCAGTATTAGGTAACATATCTTAAAAATGTAGTTTGATAACTCACTTAAGTCAGGCTTCTCTACTACATTAACTAGATTTAAGATTAAAGCTAAATGTTTAGAGAAATGTAGGTAGCTACAATATACAACTGAGATCTTAACTCACAAAATTACATCCACAATTACTGTCACAGCTAATCTTCTGCTTAGATCCTCTGCTAATTACGATTATACCACTTATAAGCTGAATTCTCAATTCTGATTGGCCAGTAGGTGTTGATTCATTTTCTATAACAGTGGCTCTGCAGTAGTTCCAGCTATAATTCAGATCACAGGTTTTATGGTAATGTGTTTGTTCTAATAAGATGATAATTTCTATAGTAGCAGCTATAGGGGGCATGGTGGCTTAGTGGTTAGCATGTTAGCCTCGCACCTCTGTGTTTGGGGGTTGGAATCCTGCCTCCACCCTGTGTGTGCAGAGTTTGCATGTTTCCTCTGGGCACTCCGGTTTCCTCCCCCAGTCCAAAGACATGCGCTGTAGCGCTGATTGGCTTTTCCAAATTGTCTGTAGTGTGTGAATGGGTGTGCGATTATGCCCTGCAATCAGTTGGCACCCCGTCCAGGGTCTCCCCTGCCTTGTGCCGGGGACATGAGTACTGCTAAAAGGTCTCATTTACCAACAAACATCGCTTGACTTGAACTTGAATTTTGCCAACTCAAGCAGTAATTTTGCATCGCAAATTTTGAAAAATGCTGCAGCAAAATCAAGCATTTTTGGCCGCAACAATCACAAAGAAACCCTGTGAAATCCTTTACAGATTGATGTGATGTTTAAAAACAGACAAAACATGAACATAAGACAAAATACTTCTTATGAGTCTCATAACATGACAGAGACATAACACATCTCATAACAAGGCAGAGAAATAACACTCAGTTGGATGTCAGTATAAGATAAGTATCAGGTTTCAGCCCATATTGCGAGATCTGATATCAGAAAAAAAAAAATGGAACCATTTTATTACCAAACACATTTTACAAAATAATTTGAGGAAATAATGTAGCATTTGCTATGTTGAAACTTGGCTGATAAAAGGTTTGTGCATGTTACAAACTACTTGTACAGCCCTGGTACTAGGAAATGGAGTTCATCTGATAGCTTTATTACTTGTAGCACCAATAGGACTACCTCTTCTTAAATCAACAGGTCATCTCAGGAAGACTTTCTTTGCCACTGGTGCCTCTGGCTGGCACATGAGGGATGTCCTAGATTTTTGTGAAGCTGCTTTGTGACAATGTCTATTGTTACAAATGCTATATAACTACAATTAAATTGAATCAAATGTTCCTCTAGTCAAAGGTCCCACCCAATATTAATGCCAGTATCTCTGTATACAGTAGGTGGTCATTTTTGTTAGAGCGTCTTTTCCCGACCATCTCACTCTCCCCTTCGAAGAGCTTTTTCTGATCTTCCAAAGTCAAAAGGCACAATGCAGAATTGACATGGATTACAAAACAGAAGGTGCTTTTCCAGGAGGAGGGAGTGCTGATGAGCAGAATTGTCTGGTCAAAGAGAAAACGCAGTGTTCGCAGAGTGTACTGAACAAGTGAACTGGCCACACAGCTTGTGTACCACACTCAACTCCTCGTACTACACTCAAGTGAGGAAAGAGAGACAGCTCATAGGATCAGACTCTCTCTGTCTCTTTTTCTCTCTCTCTCTCTCAAAGCCACTTGACTGTGCTGGTGTTTATCTTGCACTGACATCCTCTGCCTCCACTATTCCCTCTCCACTTGGAGCAGCACGCACACCACACACACACACACACACACACACACACACACACACACACACACACAAGAGATGGCGATAATAAGAGACAGAGACACCGACACAGAGAGACATTAAGTAGAGGCAGTGGTCACAGGCTGTGAAATGGAAAGAAAGAGAAAGAAAGGGCTACAGAAACGCTCCCTTAGCCGTCTACCTTAAAACGAGGTCGTATGACATTGGTCATGTGTTTGCAGTTAACCCCCGTCCAGCCTGTCTCATGCCTGAGATGTTTAGCAGGGAAAGCTCGCTCAAGCACGTTGTACAAATGAGCATCATGGCCGAGTTAAAATGACAGACTCGAATCTAATGACTGATAAATCAAGAACTCCCACACACACACACACACACACACTGGTATGCGGAATCACATGGTTCTCCATGGCTAGCACATGTTCTGCGTTTATGGCTTTATATTGAGTGGGTAAACATGCTCGCTGTAGCCTAGCGTTCTCCTTTACAGGCCAGTGATTAGCATCCCTGCAGCTAAAAAGAGATGCTAGCAGAGGTGACACTGGAGCAGTTGTGGCTCTATGCTTCCTGCCAGACTTCATCAACACTGTTATACATCTTACCTCACGCAACACTAAAGGCCAACCAGAAGAAACATATATCAGACAACGAGGCTCATAACACCTTTTAAAACCTGCTACTATATGTATTACATTTATTAAGCCACAATTCATAGCCACAATTTCAAAAGCACATATACAAGGTTATAGCACAGCACTGTCGAATTCTCGATTCGGACCGTTTAGAAGGTGTTTATTAACTTTATATGACAGCAGCTTAGACAGTGTTGTGCAACTGTTTCTATAGTAACAACGTACACAGGGATTTGCATGTCTGATGCTTTACATTAAAATGTTTTTGATTGCTGATATGGTGAAGTTTTCTGCAAGGAGATTTTTATTAAGCATTTTTGGAAGGAGTCTCCCGTTTTAGCAATTTCTCTGTAACATAGCAAGCTGCTTTTTTGTCTTGTTAACTTCAAGAGAAAAGGAAAGGCAGGAGAAGTAAAGTCTGTTTGTAGCAGTTATAACATAAGTGATTGTACAGGAACTTAATAGGTTCGCAGATGTTAAATGTAACTCTAAAGGAATAAAAAGTATGACTTAATTTTTAAAAAATTTATTAGAACCTGTTAGCATTAGAAATCGAGGTGGTGATGCAAGGATGTGGAAAACTTCAGGATGTGCTGTTATTGGAAAATAATCAACTTTGATCATATGATAATGCATCACACCACCTCATTGTTGATAATTTTTCTATAATAGCACATGTCGTCATTTTTGTTATTACTTAGCTTGTCCAAGTTATCACATAGTCTTGCACTTTACAAATTAAAACCGAGACACAAGTGCATAAACCATCAATGCTTTCTATCAGTGGAGCAAAACAACGTGATAGATTGATATAATTGTTTTAGTGCACCAACATTTTTTTTTTTAATAAATAAATAAATAAATAAATAAATAAAACAGAATCACTGAGTTGGAAAAAGGATCAGCCCCTCCTAAAAATGACTTGTAAACTCAATCAGGTGATCACCTTCTCAGTGGGACACAAATCCATTTGACTTTCAACTATGATCAGCTGTGGTCATTTTGAGTAGCTCAGCATGAAAAGAGCTTTCCTGGAGCATTTTGTAGTGCAATTGAAGCAAACAATCAAATATGTGTGGCAAGGCACTGTCAAAAGATCTCCGGGATAAAGTCGTGGACAGGCACAAGTCAGGAGATGGATACAAAAAAAAATCAAAGGACTTATCAATGCCTAGAAGCACAATGAAGTCTATTATTAAGAAGTGGAAGGTATTTGGTACAACACAGACCCTCCCTGGATCAGGACGTCGCTCCAAACTGGATGAAAGAGCCAGGAGGAAACTGGTCAGAGAGGCTATCAAGAGGCCTACAGCAACTCTGAAGCAGTTGCAGGAATTTATGACAAACAGTGGTCATTTTGTGCATGTGACAACAATATCACAAATTCTCCACAAATGTGACTTGTATGGGAGGGTTGCAAGAAAAAAGCCACCCATGACTGAGCTTTGCCAAAACATACCTTGAAGATTCTGAGGCCACATGGAAAAGGTGTTATGGTCAGATGAGAATAAATTTAATTATTTGGCCTCAACACCAAACGATATGTCTCTTGGAAATCCAATACAGCTCACCATCCAAATAACACCATTCCTACAGTAAAGCATGGAGGTGGTAATATCCTGTTATGGGGGTGTTTCTCTGCAGCAGGGACTGGAGCACTTGTCAGGATAGAAGGAAAATGGATGGGGCAAAATACCGTCAAATTCTTGAGGAAAATCTGCTGCCCTCTGCCAGAAAGTTGTCAATGGGAAGAAGGTTTACCTTCCAACAGGACAAAGCACACAGCAAAACTGACCACACAGTGGTTGAAGGAGAAAAAGGTGAATGTCCTTGCATGGCCTAGTCAGAGCCCAGCCTTAAACCCCATTGAAAATCTGTGGAATGACTTGAAGACTGCAGTCCACAAACAGTCACCATCAAATTTAATTGAACTTGAGCAGTTCTGCAAAGAAGAGTGGGCAAATATTGCAAAGTCTAGATGTGCAAAGTTAGTAGAGACATATCCCAACAGACTAAAGGCTGTAATTAAAAAAAATTAAGGCAAATTAAAGCAAGGGGGTGATTCTTTTTCCAAATCAGTGATTCTGTTTTTTTTATTTTTTAAAAATTTTTTCTGACATGTTGGTGTTATATCTTTCACTTGGATGTTATAAGTTGCACTAAGTAAATACAGCTGGATAAAACAAAAACAGTGTCCATCTTCATTTCAGGCTGAAAAGCAACAAAATGTGATTATTTTAAAGGGGGGTGATTCTTTTCTATACCCACTTTATTTATTTAAGCCATGCAGGTCAGGTTGTGTGTGCAAAAATACATAATGGTATAATTTTTCATACTTGGAACCATTTAATTACACATTAAAACAATGAAATAGTCATAAAATAGTCCATAGTATTGCAAAAACAGTGTTTATAGTAACTAGTGTAGCTTACTGCAATTGTACTGTATTGTGATTTTAGCCTACTGCTTACTGTCACTGTGAACCTGTTTCTCATTTTATGCAGCGTCATCCTCATCTACAGCGCTTTTTGAAACAGTTACCCCCTATAACGTGTGTGTCCGTGCATAGATCTAAAAGAGTTTTCCCTTTAGAATTAGGAAGTGCTTTGGAGTGCATGAGCTGATAAGCTGTTCTCTCGCCTCCTCTTCTCCAGTCTGGCTTTGAGAGGATTTACACAGAGCTCTTCCTTTAGCCGTAGCAGCAAGGACCAACAAGACTTCAAGACTTTGAGATAACCTAAACTCTCCAAGCTAAATCCACTCACCTTTTTTTCTGAGCGCAATAGCAGAGTGCTGGCAGGACAGAAGGGATAGAGGGACTTGCTCTTTTAAAGCGGAAGTATTGGGGTCAGAGGTTACGTGCTCAAAAGCAGAGGGTCAGAGACCCAGCTGCAAAACAGGACAAAGATCTCATGCTGAGAGAGAGAGAGACACAAAGTGAGATGGAGAGAGGGAGTGTGAGGGTATGTGTAAGTTCAGAACATAATGCACATTTTAACAACTCCCCAAAGAGAGAGAGAGACAATGGCGGCATGTATTAGTGACACAACAATGTTTTTTTTATTTATTTATTTTCCAATCATTGCAAATGCATCCACCAGTGGCAGTCATAGAAAGTACAGCAGTTATGTACAGTATATATTATGTATATGAGCTTAGTAATAATTAATAATTAATATGTGAATGCTTTATATGTTGTTATTAAATTCAGTGCCCTCCACTAATATTGGCACCCTTGGTAAATATGAGAAAGAAGGCTGTGAAAAATTGTCTTTATTGTTTAACCTTTTGATATTTTCATATTTCATTTTCATTTCACGGCAATAATGAAGACGTTCCAGTCATCTGGAAATGTTATGAATCAACCTGGAATTGGACGTGTGTCTATATTGTCTCAACGCACTGTGAAGAGGATGGTTCGAGTGGCCAAAAAATCTCCAAGGATTACAGGTGGAGAACTACAGAATTTAGTTGCGTCTTGGGGTCAGAAAGTCTCCAAAACTACAATCCAAAGTCACCTACATCACCACAAGTTGTTTGGAAGGGTTTCAAGAAAAAAGCCTCTACTCATCCAAAAACAAACTCAACCATCTTTGGTTTGCCAGACACTACTGGAACTTCAAATGGGATCGGGTTCTATGGTCAGATGAAAGCAAAATAGAGCTTTTTGGCAATAAACACCAGAGGTGGTTTTGGCGCACACAGAGAGGTAGCCTCTTTAATGTTTTGGGGCTGTTTTTCTGCCAGAGGACCTGGACACTTTGTTAGGATACATGGCATCATGGACTCTATCAAATATCAACAGATATTAAATGAAAACTTGACTGCCTCTGCCAGAAAGCTTAAAATGGGCCGTGGTTGGATCTTCCATCAGGACAATGATCCATACATCATATAACATATAACATACATCAAAATCAACACAAAAATGGTTTGCTGACCACAAAATCAAAGTCCTGCCATGGCCATCCCAGTCCCCTGTCTTGAGACCCATAGAAAACCTGTGGGGTGAACAGAAGAGGAGAGTCCACCAGCATGGACCTCGAAATCTGAAGGATCTGGAGAGATTCTGTATGGAGGAATGGTCTCAGATCCTTTGTCATGTATTCTCCAACCTCATCAGGGATTATAGGAGAAGACTCAGAGCTGTTATCTTGGCAAAGGGAGGTAGCACAAAGTATTGACTAAAAGGGTGCCAATAATTGCTGCACACCTATATTTAACAAAGTTTTTTTTTTTTTATAAACCTGTGTTGTGTTTGCAATTGTTTGATATCCATGAGAGCAGAGTATTTTTGTGAATTTGTTTTAACAAAAGATCAAAAGAATTAAACAATAAACAATAAAGACAATTTTTCACAGCCTTCTTTGCTCATATTTACCAAGGGTGCCAAGGTTTTCTAGCCTAAATCCCACATTGTAGCATTGTGTGGTCTATGAGTGTAGCTTGGTTTTATCAGAAAGAAAAATGCTTTGCATAAGCAAACAAACAAACAAATAAATAAACACATGCTTGGCCTTTGGCTCAGGTTAGTGGTAACACATTATAGTTGCGCTTTAAATTTCCATCAGGTCACTTTTCAAAACTGAAAGCTCACAAATATCAGAAAGACCTGTGAAAGTGAAAGGGCTGCAAAGTGTATATGTATATCTATTGCTTTTCATGTTTGCTCTGAAACTGAACTGATGTCTTTGCTTTTCAAAACTCATCCAACATCCATACCTGCCTATGAATGTTTTCTTTTTTTTTTTCATTTTATTCGTAATTGAACACTTTGGCAGAGAGATGCATTAAAAGGTTGAAAAGCATGTTAAGATGTCTCCTGGTCACCTCTCTCTCTGCAGATACTCATTTTTCTCTAGGCTTAAATGGATAATGACCTCCTAACCACACACACACACACACACACACACACACACACACACACACTCATTCATGCACATATATATTTTTTTTGTATCTAGTCATTTATACAACAACGATGAAGGACATCTAGCTTAATTAACCAACCCTTGAGTGATTTCTAATAGCCTAATGTGTAATTATGATTTGCCAGTATTCAGCCAGTGAGCAAAAATAAAAGCAGACGATGCAGTGCCAATCACTGCTTCAGCTCAGATGGTAATCTATTGCGCAGCCGGTGCCATGGAAACCAATATTAAGTGGACACTATAATCATATGATTAATTCAGCTTTGCGACCTCTTTGTCTCTATTTTTAAAACAGGTGAGAAAGTAGCAACTCGCAGCCTCTGCAGACCAACACGACTCTACCGGCCTTCAACATCATTCCTCTCACACTCCTTTAGTGTTGATCACAGAGAAAGCAGTAGGGAGGATTTACTCAGAAAACACATAAAGACAACAGGAGATATACTGTATATTGTATGATAAAAGGGATTTTGTGCACTGGGACACCAGTTGGTTAAGTTTAGCAAGCGGAATTTTCCCCATTCATCCATTATGCATTTCTTCAGTGGCGGCGCTTCTGGACAGTGTTGATGTATGGCTTCTGCTTTGCATAGTAAAGCCTTAACTTGCATCTGGGGATGCAGCGGCGAATGGTGTTGACTGACAACGGTTTACCAAAGTATTCCCGAGCCCATGTCAGGATATCCATTACAGACTCATGATGGTTTTTAAGACAGTGACGTCAGAGGGATCGGAGATCACGTGCATTCAGAAGTGGTTTTCGGCCTTGCCCTTTACACACCGAGATTTGACCAGATTCCTTGCATCTTTTAATTATATTGTGCACTGTAGAAGGTGAAATGCCCAAAATCCTACCAATTTGTCTTTGGGGAATGTTGTTCTCAAAGTGTTGGATTATTCGCTGACTTATCTGTTGGCAGATTGGCGAGCCTCGACCCATTCTCGCTCTTGAAGGACTAGGCCTTTTTTGGAGGCTTCTTATATACTATGATTAGACAATTGCCTCACCTGTTTCACATCACCTTCTTATTTCAACTTGTCACATCACTATTAGTCCTAAATTGCCCCTGTCCCAAATTTTTTGGAAGGTGTTGCATGCATCAATTTCAATATAAACGTTTATCTTCAAAAAACTATGCAGTTGATTAGGTAAAACATCAAATACCTTGACTTTATACGTTTTTTGTTTAAGTAGTTCACTTACAAATCACTCCTCTTTGTTTTTATTAGCATTTTCCATACTGTCCCAACTTTTTTGGAATTGGGGTTGTACCATTAATCACATGTGACATCTTTTTTTTGCTACAAAGAATAATCCTGAACCATGTAATATCTTTGTTTCCCTTTCTTTGTTTTCTCAGGGTGTAAAGTTCCTGAATGAAGATTAATGATCAATGATCTACAAGTGATCTTGGATAAAAGGTCAGTACCCACAATATCAAATACACACTCTTGTACCCATACACTTACAGTATATGTACACTCAAGTTCACACCCTTTGGCCTTGTTATGACCTGTTAGTCCATTTCTAGATTTGGAGTCAAATTGATAAATCTGGTTCATTTTCTATTCTAAATTTATGTGGATCAGAAAAGAAGAGGAGTGTGTTGGGAGGGATGGATCTAGAAACTTCTTTCACAAACATATTTTATTTAATTGGTGCTAAATATTCAGTCCCTCCAGGATTTGGAGGAAATATCCAGGAATGCAAAATCAATATTCGGAGGATTCACGTGCATCGAACATGAGTACAGCTAAAAGGTCTCATTTGCCAACAAACATCACTGTGAAAGACCGTGCAAAACAATTTACTGCAGTTGCAATTTCACAAACTCAAGTAGTTTTCCGCAAAAAAACCGCAAAAAACTCCACAAGTTGCATCATAAATTTTGAAAAAAGCCACAGCAAAATCAAACATTTTTGGCCGCAAAATACATATCCGTTCATTCGTCTTTAGTAACCACTTTATCCTGGTCAGGGTTGTATTGGTCCCAAAGTCCATTCCAGGAAAACTGGGCATGAGCTGTTAATACACCTTGGATTGGACGGCAGCACACACACATTCACATCTAGAGTAGCCAATACACCTACTGGCATGTTTTTGGGAGGTGGGAGGAAACTGAAGAACATAGACGAACCCCACATGGAGAACATGAAACTCCAAACAGACAGTAACTCAAGCACAGGATCGAATCAAGGATTCTAGAGCTGTGAGGCGGCAACACAACCCACTGGGCCACCCAATAAATAATTAAATAAAGGTGTGCCTGTCTATAATAAGACTGGCATACATACCTGCTTTGCAGAAAATTAGCTTTATAATCATACAGCTGATGCAAAAAAGGCTTTAACAAGTTTTTGTGTAGAATTTATGATAGATGATAGATGGAAGGATGTATACCAACTCTTGTATGTGTTCAGACAACAGCACCAATGAGCAAAAATTTCAAATGGTTGCACGTACCCTTATATGCACACTCTTTACTCTGATACTTGTGCATTTATACCTTTATATTCACACTCATTATACTCACGCTCATATACTATACATCTATTCTCAAGCTATTTCTTTTATACTTTCGCTCTCATCCACTTATTTCAGGTGACGGGTATAAAAGCGTACATGAACAGTATAGTGAGTTATCTTTCTATACATAAATATTAGACACAGCATAGACAACAGATCATGTACACAACAGCAGACATGTTGTCTGTCTGAGTCTGTCTGAGACAACACATTCCTATTGTCGCACAGTCGAAGTCCCACTCATCTCCCATCTCTGTGTCTTTCTTTTTCTTTTTCTTTCATGCACACGCTCACACACACACACACACACACACACACACACCCATCATGATCACCATCTCATCACCATGACGTGCACACATCCACCATCAGAGGGCTGCCTAGCCTGAAGTGCGCTTTGACAGCACCGGGTAGGCAGAACACAGGAAGCACATTTAGGTATCAGCTCCTGTCGTCTACACCTTTTCACATCCCATCAAGGTTACATCCCTCTATCGGCTCTCTCGCTCTTCAGCGGAGATGAAAGTGTGGCCTGCTCCACTTTGCTAGAGCTAAATGACACGTCACAATACGAACACGTGCAGACGAGCAAATGAAATATTTACAGAAGGAACAAAAAGTGGAGAAAGAGAGTGTGAGTGAGAGAGAGAGAGAGAATGAACACAAGGAAATGAAAATGAAGAAAAGTAAGAAATGGAGGAATGAAGAGAGCTGAGGAAATAATTGTGTGTGTGTGTGTGTGTGTGGTTGAGAATGCAGGAGATCAGGAATGAACAGGATGTGGGTGGCACATCAAATGCATTTCCATCCACACAAGCACATGCTTTAAAAACCAAACATCGCTGGCTTTATGACTGTAAAATATCATCCTGCTGGATTAACACGTGCTTACAGCTTTGTGGTGCTACAAAAAGCACAATATATAACGTTTATATTTACAGAATCCTGACATTAACACCCCACTGTCAAAGTTTAATAGTTTTCTCCACAAAATTGGTGTCACTGGTTGCATTTGTTCATCTGGATTTACAATGGTGCTTGGAAGTTTGTGAACCCTTTAGTATGTTCTACATATCTGCATAAATATGACCTAAAACATCATCGGATTTTCACACAAGTCCTAAAAGTAGACAAAGAGAACCCAATTAAACAAATGAAACAAAAATATTATATTTGGTCATCTACTTACTGAAGAAAATGATCTTGTGTGAAAATCTGATGATGTTTTAGGTCATGTTTATGCAGATACATAGAACATTCTAAAGGGTTCACAAACCTTCAAGCACCACTGTAAGGGTTATGAAAAGCTGAAACACAAGTGTGTGTGTGTGTAGGTGTGTTTGAGAGGTATTAGACTCTGTGCTTTGCCCCCACTCACAAATCCTAATTATTTTCTTAGTCAGCCGGGTGTGCAGAGTTGGCCAGCAAGTTGTGCAAATGCTTATTTAAGCTGTGTAACTTACATCCATATGGTTTTCATCATCATAAAGACCCGCTTGAGCAGCTTATGTTTTCATGAGGCCGAGGCTTTGGCCTGTCTGTCAAACACGCAGCACTTCAGAGCTACAAGCTTTCCCCTTCAGTCCACATTTTTCCCCTTTTATTTATTTCTTTACACATGTTTTGTATTCTGAAATTTTACAATTAAAGCATATGAATTCAATATTTCTTGTGTGTTGTCCTCTTTAAAATAAAATTTTACAACATTGTTATGAAATTAACTTTTATAGAGTTGTTGTGGCACTGTTTGTTTACAGACATGCTAACAGCAGTTGCACTGAAAAATCTATTTTAAAGCAGTCTGCCACAAAACCGGCTCCATTTTAAACCTCATGTTGTGTTCACTACTTACCAACAGATGTCTCACTGACCAGAGTCATCTCTTTTAAAGTAGAAATCAAATTTAATTTTAAAACTAATCCAGATAATACATAGTGAGCAGTGCAAAATGATTAAATTAAAATTGTTTCATAAGGGAAACTAGTTTGTAAATCAGTCCCTGGAGGTGAAAATTCCTGATATATTCTTTTAACTTTTCAAAATATTTTCAATATTTTCAATATTTGTAAAAAGTAAAAAATTAAAAAAAAAAAAAAAAAAAAAAAAAAAATATAAATATATATATATAAAAATATATATATATATATATATATATATATATATATATATATATATATATATATATATATATATATATTTATATATATTCTTCCTGTACTTGGGGCTCCACCTGAAAGCAACTGTGGGTGCTAATAAAACGCTGCTGGAATATGAGATTAAATTATTTTAAAAAAAACAAACAAGCAAAAAAAACATTATTATTTCAATATTATACCACAGTGTTGTTGAATACTTCATTGTGATTGGTCAGAAGGTGTTGATAACAGCACACCTAGGAGCTTGGCTCACACAGGCTTATCTTAATAAATTATCATTTCTATGGTAACATCTTACACAGGGATATGTATGGCAGATTAATAAACGTGTCAGTGTTAATCGGGTGAAGTTTCTATGAGGAGATGTTTATTTGGTATTTTTGGAAGGAGTTTCCAGTGTCAATGCTTTGTAACAGTCGGCGGTAAAGCGGTAAAGTTTTCCAACATGAGAAGGTCTTCAGAATGGATGTCTTTGCGGTTTCTCTCTAACATGGCAAGCTGCATTTTTTTTTGTCTTATTAACTTAAAGAGAAAGAAAGATGAGCATGGTAAAGGAATGACTGTTGATAGCTGCTATAATATAAATGATAACAGGAAGTAGCTTTTTTTTTCTTGTTTTGTGGACATTCTGCAACATTAAATGTAACTAGGAATGGATAAAACAAGTATGACTTGTAGTTCTTTGATAAATAAAAAAAAATGTAATCACTGGCAAATTGCTGTGGTATAAAACACTCTGGGATGTGTAACTATTTTTATTTAATTAATTAATTAATTAATTATTATTATTTTTTTGTTTGTTTCACATGCATGCTGTTCAACATATGCTGTTAGAGGGAAAATAATCAATGACGGGGTGGTGTGATGCAGTCCGATGCTCAAGTCCAGAGTTGATGAACAGCATATGTTAAACAGCGTGCATTCTTTGGTCGAAAATGAGAAATGAAGATTTATTTGTATTTACAAGCACCAAGCCAAGCCCCACAAGAGACAAATACTATACATATTCACAAAAATACAATATGTGTAAAAAACAAACAAACAAAAAAACACTGTCTTCCATGAAAAGATTGTTGTCAGTACTTTAGATATGATCTTATATTTTGAGGATTCATCCTCATTCTGTACTGAATACCAAATGCCCAACCAGCCCAGTTAGATCTGATCCTCTCGGGCCTTCACATTCTTCATGTTAAGGGCCGAGTGTAGAAACGAAGCCACGCGGCAGTTAGTCTGATCACAGCAGAGCCAGGGCTTTTAGAAAAGGGATCAGTGGCAGAAACAATTGTTTTGGGAAATGTAATTCTGTGTGAAAACGTTTCATTTTCTTCCCTCAGCTCAGTAGTTCTCTGTGCAGCATTACTTTAAATAAACATCGCGATTCCAGCGCGGGTTTGTGAATAAATAAAAGAAAAGGGAAGCGACGGATTTCCTGCGCTGATTGCGCCCAGATGGGAGAAAGCTTCTGGAGCTGGTTAGCTGTCGATTAAGAGGGAAATTCAGAGTAATTCAATAAATACAGCTGCTATAGAAACCGGATTTTAATGTGTCGTAACAAGCTGAGAACTCTCTCATATACACACAGACACATGCCGTAAATGTGAAGTGCAAACATACTAAAGTGCTCAGCAGATGACAGCTCTATATGTGGTTATTCTAAAGCTGTTAATGTGCAAGTCATTTAGAAAAAAAAAAGGAAAATATTGTATTCAAACATAGTAATATATTTAACGTAATTTGTTCTGTTGTTCCATTTTTCCCACTCTTTCTCTTTCATTCACACATTCCCCAAATCTTTACTCATTGAAATCTCGATGATATAAAACCTAACATTAG
>CM042555.1:8872500-8932500 GCA_023630585.1 Cranoglanis bouderius
AAGTTAGTTGCGTCTTGCGGTCAGAAAGTCTCCAAAATTACAATCCGAAGTCACCTACATCACCACAAGTTGTTTGGAAGGGTTTCAAGAAAAAAGCCTCTGACTTGAAACCCATAGAAAACCTGTGGGGTGAACTGAAGAGGAGAGTCCACCAGCGTGGACCTCGAAATTTGAAGGATCTGGAGAGATTATGTATGGAGGAATGGTCTCAGATCCCTTGCCATGTAAAATGGTGCCAATAATTGTTGCACACCTATATTTAACAATTTTTTTTTTTTGATAAACCTGTGCTTTGTTTGCAATTGTTTGATATCCATGAGAGCAGAGTATTTTTGTGAATTTTTTGAACAAAAGATCAAAAGGTTAAACAATAAAGACAATTTTTCACAGCCTTCGTTGCTCATATTTACCAAGGGTGCCAGTATTAGTGGAGGGCACTATATGCCTCATTAATAAATTAACTCATTTTAACAAACTGAAACTATTTAAGATCAGGACATTCATGTATTCTTTTCAATTTGTAGCTTAAATTCCTGGGAACCATTAATGGGTAATTCCTCACTCATATAACTACATTTTCACTGTGGGATCTGAATAAGTTTTAAAAGGAATAACTGAATAATTTCCTTGTTAGATATTATTCTACCAAATTCCAAAACAATTTAGTCAGTGTCAATTTTTTATTACCATTAGATTGAGAAAATCTGTGCTCTAAATGCTATCGATTTCAATTTTATTTGTATAGCACTTTTAACAATGGACATTGTCACAAAGCAGCTTTACAGAAATCCAGATATAGATTTAGATCAGAGGTGACAGTGGTAAGGGAAAGTACATACTGCTATATTTACAGTCATTTTTAAACCATACATTACCATGTTAAGTGTTTCTAGTAGCAGCATTTCAGAGCTGGAGCTCTTTAATACTAAATAACCAAAACATCCAATTTCTACATAGCCATTAGTTATACAGCAAAAGAGCAGCCAATCAGGTGCCATGTGAGTTCTTCAGCAAGCCTCTCCACTGAAGCTGGCCTTAACCAGAGCCAGTTACTGTACTGAAAGCCAGTCTGGAAGAGGGTTTGGATTGATTTCCAACATCTTGATTTAATATCCTGAATTAATTATTTTAACTTTGAATAATATATAAAGGAAAATAAATGTAAGAACACTCAGGGGAACAACAGAGGGCTTCACTGCTGCCGAGTTATCTTGTGGTCAATCTTCTCTCAGTAGACTGCTTTCAGCTGTGTGCGTGCCTGCGTTCACGCATGTGCATGACCGTGCCAGGGTGTGTGCGCGTGTGCTCTGAAAGACCTGCCTGTAAGACTTGCCTGTGTGTCTGTGTGTATGCATGTGTGTTATGTTTTTGTGTGTACGTGTGTGCATTCATATGAATATCGCTGTGTTAGAAAAGGAAAAAGCGCATGTGTGTCTGATTGTATATTTATATTACCTTAAAGTGGTTTTACTTGGAGGAGCACAAACACAGATAGACTGCAGCTGGTAAGAAAAAAACATGGGCTGTTCAGGTTGTGTGTTTCTAGAAGAAATATAAGGGTTCTTCAAAGGTTCTTTGGATAGTTAAGGGTTCTTAGCTTACTAAGAGCGTTCTATATACAATCCTCTCTCATAGAAAAACACTCTGTCCTGGGGTTCTATATAGAAATTCACTTAGAGGGTCAAGCCAAAGAGAGAGTGTAGAGTGTAGAAGAGTGTAGAAGAGTTGATATTTTGCAAAAAACTTTCATGTTTAATATATACAGATAATTTTTTTTATTTTCACTTTTTAAATCACCCTATTTACGCTTGCCAAGAATTGGCCCTGATCTGTGCACTCTCAGAAAAATGTCAAATGTACAGCCTTTTTTTTGGAAGCCAAGAACTATACAAATATATGATTAAGTATAGTTAACTTTACTAATTAATTTTACAAATAAGCTTTTGAAGAACCCTTGAAGAACAATTTTACTAAGAGTATAGTCAAAGAGAAAAATCGTTGGCCCCATTTCCCATGTCTTTTCCAACCTCTCTACCAAAAAAAGCACAAATTTGATTAGCAAGGATGGTGTGGTTGTGCTTTTTAATATAATATCATAAGAAAAGATTCTTTTCATAGGTTCGTAGCTTCCTAAGCTTCATAATTTGGAATCCTCTCTGATAATCTCTTAAGGATATAGATGCCAGAAAAGATTCTTTTGAGCAATGCCACAGACGAATCAGTTGTGATTCTGTGAATAGGCCTAATCATTTTCCACCACAAAAATCCTTCTACATAATGGTAACTATTATGGTAGGAAAACAGTGTTTAAAGCTGTCATGGACTGAGGTTCCAGGTGGGTCCAGGGATGCAGGAAGGCATTTTATTTTGGGGGCCCTGGAATTTTAAGCTGCGTCTATGTGAAATGTGCTAGCTAAATATTATTATTATTTTAGTCCTGAAAGTCGCAGCCCCACTTCCCATATCCTTGGTCTCATCCAGGGTGTATTCACAGTAATCATGATCTGAATCCATCACAACCATTATCAGGATAAATTGGTTACTGAAAATGAATGAATGAATAAATGAAAAAAAAAAGAAGAACGCTCCATCAATCAATCAAATGAAGCCATCAATTAAAATGTCCTTTGTGAAACGAACGAAATGTTACTTTCTCTGATATCATTCTAACAAACCTTTTCTGGCACCTTTATTTTTAAGAATTAGGGAAGGTTTAACCCTTTACCCTTTACAATTAATTTATTTCCAATTTTTTGATAGGCAATAATACAAAACTACTCTATTCCTATCTAAAACTTTACAAAACTTTGACAAAACTTTAACTTTGACAGAGCAACAAAAAAAAAAAAAACAAAAAAAAAAAAACAAGTTTATATATTTTGAGTATTTTGTTAAATCCTAAAATGTAACTGTTGCAACAACATGTGATAATGGAACTGTGGTATGTGCAATCATGAATTGAAACAAGCCTACATAGCAAAAAAGACACTAGGCTTCTCTAATAGTATATTTACATTTTGTTTCACATTCATTGTTCATGTTTCATTCATGTTGTAATTTCAGACATTTTGCAATTGCACTTTATTTTCTAAATTTTATGTTTCAAGAGAAAGAATTAAGAATTCAAGAGAAAGCATTAAAAAATTACTTCACCCAAAACATGTTTGGATCTAATTTTTGTATGTATTTTGAGTATTGTGAGTAAATCCATCCACATACTTTTTACTGTAACTGTAGTAACTGTTCCTTTCTAGAAGATATAACTTTTACATGCTTCTTTTTTATTATTTGTTTTATTACTTGAATCCCTCCAGGATTTTGCTATTTTAACTGAATAGGATTTTGCAGAAATGAACGCAAAATCAAGCAAACTCTTCGGAGGAGCTTGTGGGTTTTTTTTTTTTTTCAAAATTACCGCAGATTTCGGAGGAGCTTGCGATTTTTTCAAAATTACCGCAGATTTCGGAAGAGCTTGCGATTTTTTTGAAATTACTGCAGATTTTCCGCAGATTTGGGCCAAGACGTGTCATGTGGTGTCATTACAATGCGCATTCAGTCAAAGCCCTCTTCGAGTCATGTGAGTCGAACATGAGTAAAACTAAAAGGTCTCATTTACCAACAAGCATCACTGTGAAAGAGCATGCGAAACAATTTCGTGCAGTTGCAATTTTGCCAATTCAAGTAGTTTTCTGCAAAAAAATCACAAAAACTCCAAAAGTTGCATAGAAAATTTAGAAAAAAGCTGCAGCAAAATCAAACATTTTTGGTCGCAACAATCACAAAAAAACTCCATGAAATCCTGTACAGATTGGTTAAGGGCTCTCCCAAAAGGGTCAAACTCTTTAGGGTTCTAGATTTAACTTTTATTTTAAGAGTGTATGAATACTAAACCATACCCAACACTAACCATGACTGTGTAACTTTCTTAACTTTCCTTTTCAGTCTTAGACCCAGTATTTGTAATGGTAGTTAAGTGGTTAATGTTTCCTTCTATGAAATCTGATTCAGCAATGCTGCAGCGCTGATATCTCAAATAGATGTATCAGACCTCAAGCGCCATGGATTACGCTTGTTCATCTGTCTATGATTAGTGTCAAATCAAAGTGGACCTTAAAATAAGCAGGAATTGAAGACTGTTGAATCTTCAGAAAAGGGAAAAATATATCTATTGCTCTAATAAAAGTTACCCAATTTGAATTGCCTATAGGTCTAGATATGCATTTCTGTAAGAAAACTGATAGACTTGAGGAAACACACAGACAGCAAGAGAATATAAGTCTCATTGTGTATGCACTGACAACTCAGAATATGAGGAGGATGTCAGTGAAACATGCAATATTAAATACTTGTATAGACGTGTAGGCAGGCAGCCAGTTCAGGCACATCACCATCCCATCCCATTCGATTACATTTATTGATAACGTATCTGGCTTTATCCGCTTTGGATATCAGAAACAATCACGAGTCCCTCGCACATTTTCTACCTTTTTCCGTTTTCTCGTTCAGCAGTGAATTGGGTTTGCGTGAGGAACTGAGCTCGATTGATAGGTAGAGAGGTGTTTCTTTCTCCCCCCGTCTGCATAACCTGCTCACTCCTGACATTCAGATTATCATAAAAGAAGACTCCTGTCAGACTTCACCTGATTTACTGACAGCCTGAGTCAATCAATCTCAAAGTTCAGATTAAAAGTATGAGAATCGAGCGGGCTGCTTTTCTGTTTCTCTCTCTGTTTCTCTTTTTTTTTTCCTCGATCTCCTCCTCCCTTTTTTCACTTTAATCTAGGTGAAAAGAAAAAGGGAGGCCTTTAAATTTCATCACTTCCAGAAATCTCTGGCAAGTATTCATTGTGCTCTACTTTTCCCTTTCAGCCTCTCTACAGGAGGCAGCGCTCATGACATCTTTATGTATGATGTTCCTGTTTCAAAATGCCATCGACCCTTCAGATGAGCTCGGCTCCGTGATCTCCCGATGCAAAAACACCGTCAGATTTTTCTTATTGACACATGCTTGTGGAGAAGGCCAGACGAGGCCATCCAAAGGGCATAGCTCCTCACATTTAAAACACTGCTGTGCATATCCCTCCGCAGACAATTTCTAATTATAATGAGATTTTGCTCTTGTTTTTTGGGTGATAAAATGATGCAAAATCGGTTGTACCTTTCTTCCAGCCCTCCTTTCCCTCCCCCATCCTGTTTTATCACAAGGTTCAACAGTGTCACATGGATAGAGATAGCACTTAATCACCTACACAAACACACCATTACCCTCTGAATTCACTGAGCGCATTAAAGTGGCATTAAATATGGTAAACTATTCTCATTACCCAAACACATGCATAAAATCTCTGTCTTTCTCAGTACAGAGGTCAGAGCAATGAATCCCTCTATTTGTGCCATTTTAATACGTGAGCTGCTGGAAACTCGGCCTCGGAAATCATTTAAAGTTAAAATCTACCGCGGACTAATGCAAGCAGTCACCTGCCACTAACTGGATTGAGGTGATAACTATCAGCATGGATTCCTGTCCGAGGTCTCTCGCTGGATATCAGAGCACTCATTTTGAATGCTTCCAGCAGGAGATCACAAAGTCATTAACTATTTTCTGTCTTTCTCAGCAGTTAGCGCTGATGTCGCCTGCTTGCCGTAATGTATTGTACTGCAAACAAGAAGGATGGCCGGATCCCTGCCTCCCGGTGCCACGGGGCCCCACAGTGACATGGAGGCTCAGGTATATGGATGGCCTGAGGAGGTCTCCATCATTCATAAAACATGCCGCTGCCATACGCCACCAAATTGATCTTGCAAAAGAAGCAGGGTGGCACGCCAACCACTTCATTAGTCTTCTGGATCCACAAATCAAACCTCTGTAGACTCGCAGAGACACTGCAGCTACCAAATCTTAAACCCAGAACTGCTCCACAGTTCTGGGTTTAAGATCTTTCCCAAGATTGCGGCTTTCCCACAGTTCTCCAATCTGCACACCTTCCATGCTGTGTTTATTGTGGATGGCCAACTGGCACAGGCCGGAATAAACATCTGCAGAAAAAGCAGTGTCCGGCAACAGTAGCCACGTAAGCTGTGTACAGAAATGCACACAAATCTCAGCCATGGTAATTGATCATTCGTGGTCATTTCTGGCATCGTGGGATGAAATCAAGTAGCTTCTCCATAAAACAATGTCAAATATTGATGATATTTCTTTTCGCTGGCCCTCGGAATGAATTGCCGCACTCACAGAGCCTTCATGATGAATGCTTTTTATTGCTTTTTCTGTTGTTATTGGAGTGCTTGGACTCTTTGTAGCATGCAGAAGCAGCTAAGCCAGACCTCCTGCAAGACTGGGACGGCACCCGCTGCAGAGCAAACCACTGCCACTCTTTTTATCTGATGCACTTTGTTCTGTAGAAGTCTGTGCTTGATATATCATAAATCAACATGAAGCTAAATTTGTGCATTTGATTTCATAAACTGAAATACGACCTTTTCCAGCATGTTAATACAGATATTAAAGAGCTGTAAGGTTTTATTGACAGATATAGATCACAGCTGGAGTTGTAGCTTTACTTGGAGATGTAAAAAGAAAATGAAATGTCTTTCTCTTGTTCTCCCTCCTCTGCTCCTCCTTTGTCTGTCTGTTTTGCCATGTCTTTCAGAAAACAAACAGTTCTTGCATTGTGTTGTCTCTTTAAAGTTGCATGGCTGCCCTCAACTCCCGCCTTGTTCCTGCGCAGCCTATTCCCCCAACTGTCATTCCAGCAGGTCTAAAAGCCTGTCTTGTGAGTTGTTCAACATCAGAAACTGTTTGTGTATTTGTCAGTTTGGTACCCCTAGAAATTCAAGGAGTTAAGACAAGGGCGCCTGAGGACCTTCTTTTGGGAGACTTAGAGCTTGTATTTGAAGCTATTGGCTAAGCCAGTGTTTCCCAAACCAGTCCCCAAGGACCCCTTTAACAGAGGTTGTCAACTTGCAGACCATGGTGTGGATCCAGATCCAGCAAAGAATTTTAGCTGAGTGAACAGAGCATAATGTAAAATAGCTTATAAATGTGTGAAAATAAAACTGGCCATAGTTCAGTGACTCTAGTTTTCTAAACATGAGCCATCAAGGATTCTGTAGAAGATCCTCTAATGCAGCTTATCCAACACATGCATTTATATAAATGACTTATATGAAGTTCATCAGTTCACAGATTTTGAAACAATTGTTTATTTCATTTACACTCTCTTATCTGATTAGTGAATGCAGTGACTACATGTAAATAAAAGTCAATGACAAAAACAGAACGTTAAATGATGATTGGCCCGAGAAGCATGCTTGTCAAGTTAAAAACATGTGTCTCATCTGTTCAGAGTCTGCAGCACTAGTCAGAGCGAAACAAAACTTAGCCAGTTGAAATTGATGTGTCTTAAGCCCTATTTGGATTGGACTCATTTTACATGGGGAGGTGGAGTGATGTAATTATTGCCAGATTATTTCTGGAATTTTATGGACTGCACGTGGATGTGTCTGGAAAGACTACACTGTATTTTACCTTCTATAATATCACCACTAGTAACCCAGGTAATATATCCCATCCCAATTGACATTTATTTATAGCTATGAATTAATCACTAATGGTTAATCATTAAAAGTGAACTGCTATCTTCATTTAGTCATGTTACTGGCTTATCCAGGACTTTGTAAGCAGGGACTTTTTATCTAACTGGACCATTGCAGATTTTAGTTTTAGACAGTCCATATTGTTGTCCACTCCCAATTCCCAATATTCCAAAATATGAGCAAAAATTTTGGCCCTCTGTGGGTCCCTGAGAACCGGTTTGGGAAACACTCGTCTAAGCCATAATACCTTGAGGAGTTTATAATGATAGTTTTGTTCTTATGTACTATTATGTTGAGATATTCCTGATCACATCTATTGACAGCTAATTTAGGTTAGCCTATATAATTATATCTGAGTGTCTTTTTTTTTTCATCATTAATTCATTGATTGGAAAGTCTGACTTCTTTAGCATGGTTAACTTTACATGTTCACCTTGAATGCCCATCTTTTTTCCATTTCCTTTCAATACTCCTTTCACAAATCATGAAGCCTCGAGAAGGTCTTTCGGTATAAGCATCAATAATTCAGTCCACTCGGGCCAGGACAAGAAAGTATGTGTATGTGTGCCTGTGTCTGATGCGGGGGTCAAACTACTCCCCCTCGGTTTGCCTTATTTAAAGAGTGGCCCAGCAAAGCACGAGACAGCAGTGGTACAAGGGCTGGAGGTCCAGTGGGAATTTTGAGTGTCTCTATTACAAGACCAGAGCGATTTGTATGGAATTATGTCAAGCCATGGCGATGCGGACCTTTGGGACAGTGACACGCCTGGCCCTGTGGCAAAATGATCCTGGCCAAGTTGCTCTCTTTTATCTGCTCGGTTCCAGCCACTGATGAAAAGACAGCAAATAAATCTTTATAAAATGATTAAGCAAATAATTTGTTGTCCAATAATTTTTAATACCATGTTTACCATATAGCAAAACCTGTAAATAAATAAATAATCAAATGCTAACCCAGACCTTTTGTTTAAAATGAGGTAAGTTGATACAATTTGGTGGAAACCAAAATGTCATGGGCTTCATGCAATGCAAAACCTGAACTATTCAGAAATCCTATTAAACTCTGATGCAACTGGCTGGCAAATACCATTAATCCCGACTTGTCCGTTTAAGAAAGCCGGGTTGTGTGTATGGGGATACACTGAGGGACATGTTGCTAGGACACAAGCGTGAGGAGCTAGTGCTAGAAGTCTATTTACTTTCTCTCCCTCTCTCCTTTTTCAGTGAGCGTGTGTATGATAAAGTGCTGTGACAGCAGAAATGTTTGTGTGACATACACCCGGGGACCTGGTCCATTAGCACTCTCTTTTGGCAGGTTATCGGGCCAGCCAAGACAAGTCAAAATCTCATCGTCATGTTTCTTCCCTTCCTCTCATCTCCAGATTCAGCCATTTGTACAGTGAGGGAGGGGTGACATGGAGGGCACAAAGGAAAATAGTACAGGGAAAGAAACTGTTATGCTTTCCCTGCTGTTTTTAGCAAATGCAATGTGACAAAGTGAAAAAGGTGGGAATACAGGATGGTGCTTGTTTCAGGCAGGATACACCAATCTGCTTGGAGCATCGGAGAAATAGATGTGTCCATAATTAATGTTTTTCTCTGTCACGAGAAGGCTGTCCATCAAAGTGGTGCATTGCTTATAGGAATTACAATAGTGAAGTAATCTGCCCAATACATACTATACACACCATCAGTTTTTAATACAAGAGTGAAATATTGGCTTAAGCAAAACATTTGGGAAATTATATGGGTATAATATGCCATGAATATACATAAAATATTCCATAATATTACTGTTGTTGTTGGGCTCAATAAAAAAAAAAAAATACAAGTAAATAATTGTAAACATTGTGATTTCATAAGTATTCACCCCTGGTGCTGTGAAACCAGTAAATTAATTCTGGTGCAACCAGTTGCCATTGTGAGGTACATTTACCTTTGTGCAATTAAAGTGTTATTTGATGTCAGTATCTGGAAGAACTCAGATTTTGTAAGAGAAGAAACATAAACAAACAGTTTCATTAAGACCAAGGAGCCATTAGAACAAGTGCATCAATATTATTCACTTTACCTGTCAGTGGTTTTAATGTTATGGTTGATCAGTGTATATATACAGTATCTAGAGCAGTGGTCACGAACCCTGTTCCTGGAAATCTACCTTCCTGTAGACTTTAGTTCCAACCTGACAATCCAATCATTGCCTTAAGTTCTCGATCAACTAAAACAAGTGTGTTTGATTTTGGTTGGAGATGAAATCTGCAGGAAGGTAAATCTCAAGGAAGAGGGTTGGTGACCACTGCTCTATAGTTTATATAGAAGGTGTGAAAAACAAAAGAACATCCAGTGAGTAGTAGTTCTGTGGGTGTAAATGCTTTGTTAATGAGACATGTCAGAGGAGAATGGCCAGAGTGGTTCACCAGGAAGGCTATGATGAACTTATATAGCCACTCTTTAAAACCATGCAAAGCAGAAAAGCATCTTAGAATGTACCTAGAAGTGAGAATGGCTACAACAGCAGAGGAAGGACAAGGTTTAGAACAATGTTGTGCAAAAAGTATCAATTAGAGAGTTATGAAAAAGTATCCAAAACCACAGAGCATCCTTAAATCCGTTAAAAATGGAACTATGACTATGAGATTCCTGCTTTGGTCATTTGGAACCCGATTTTCTGATGTGTGTGTGTATATATATATATATATATATATATATATATGCACATTAATGTGCAAAAAAGCTTTAGGCACCCTATGTTTTTAGTACAAACTTTGTTATAGATTTTTTATTTTATGACTTATGACACTGCTCCGGGTGTGTTCACAGTTTGTAGTGTGTGTGTGTTCACTACTCACAACTCCTAATGTGTGTGCACTAACTTGGATGGGTTAAAATGCAGAGGACAAATTCCAAGTATGGGTTACCATACATTGGCCTTCACATGTCACTTTCACTTCACTTTCACTTTTCTACATTATCAAGTCAGTACAAAAAACATTTTAGATTCCCAAACATTAGTTTTCTAGCACAAAATTAAATGTTACAGAAAAATGTTTGTATGTCATTAAAGAAAGCAGCGTATTACGTTAGAGACAATTTTCAGACAAAAGAACACAATGAAGGCTGCTGGGTTTTGCTGCAAAAATAAGAAGCGAGTGTGAAAGTCAAAGTCTCCAGAAGAACTGTGGCTGGTCCTGCAAGATGCTCAATAAAACTTACCAGCTCATTTTCTTATAAAACTGCACAAATTGTACCGGAGACTACTATTTTTATTTTTTTGTCACACCAAATATTGACTTTGTTTCATTTACTACTGTTTAGTAACAGTACAATTTAATTTCATTATTTTGAAGGCATCTTTGCTCTACAGCATTTCTTTGCATGTGCCTAAAACTTTTGCACAGTACTGTGTATATATGCTCACACACACACACACACACACACACACACACACACACACACACACACACACACACACACACACACACACACACACACACCTTAATACATTTTTTACCTAAGAATAAAAGGTTTGTTTTAATAGTTCCATTAGTTCATATTATTTTTGTTTCATTTCTTTTTTTATGTCATCACTCACAATTGGATGTATAGCTTGTTTAAAGTTTGTTTTCTTATTGTGTATGATGCTTTATGGGTGATTAATTAATGTCATAAAAGCCTAACCAGAGACAGAGGCTGCAAATGACCTAGTTATAACCCCTATGTACATTACATCTTTTGCATTTCATGTAACAGTAATCTTTAGCTGTATTGTCCCTGTTAAATAAATAAGCAATAAACTCAAACACAGATGCCTTAGTTACAGTATATATTTATTGTATAATTATGCATAGCGGTATACACATTTACACCCACTTATCTACATACATATCTATGAATTAAATATGCAAAACTCAATCTCATACTGTAATTAATAAAAAAAAAAGCTGCCATTTACATTCACACACAAACCAAGATCCACTAAACACAGCTGCCACATGTTGACCTTCAACACAGAGATTCTTAGAGCAGAATATAATATTAAATAAATTCGAGCTCAATTAGACCAAAAACACACCTCTCAATGTGCAAGCATCTTTTGTGTGTGGATTCTCCATTAGAGTGCACATGTGCTCTGGAGATGGACTAAATATCAGATATTCTAACATAAATCTGTATTCGTATGAAGTAATTCACATAAATCTTGAGTTTTGCGTTTATGTACAGAAATCTTGCCCATGCTTCTACATGAATATCTCATAGCACATATAAAAACACTGAATAATATTTGTAGAATAATGAATAATAATATATCAGTATTTGCAAGATGATTAACCTTCATAACAAGCTGATATGCACTAATATATATTTAAGGATTGACACTTGAGCTTTCATGAGGGGCTTATAGTATGTCAGTATCCCTCAGATGCTTTAAGTGGCATTGTACTGACATGAGAATGTATGAACATCATGAACAGTTATGCATTTCATGTAATTATGCTTGTCAAATCAAAAACTACATTGATTTTTTTATTTTTATTTTTAGGAATGACTCAATTTATGAGTCAAAGACTAGACGTATCTTTTTTTAAAAATTTGTTTATTTATTTTTTTTTGCATCTGATGGATGCTGATTTGACAGAAAATGCATAAATATTGTGTGATGATTCCATTGCTACTTTTCTCTTGTCTCATACTATACGTTTATACAGGAGAAGAAGAATGATCTAAACTATACTATAATGATCTAAACTATATTATAAATGATCTGAAATACAAATCTAGTGTCAAATGAAAGAAAAAAAAATGATACAAATCTAAATCTAAAGATTATCTCTAATTTAATTAAAAAAAAAACCCAAACTAATCTGATTTAATGAATAGATTGATAGATAGACTGATTAATCAACCCTTACAACACTGTTATGGAGCTGCATACACAACAACCACTGTTGGTTGTGTGTATAAATGATTCTGATGTCCATAATATTAGCATTAGCTTTCATTACAAGTCTGTTTACTTTACAAAACATCTTGTCATCTTGCAAATACTGAATAAAAATGTTCATATATACGGTACTGTGCAAAAGAGATTTTTGATATCTCAAGAGCAAGTGGTTAAATGTTTGCTGGATGTACATTACATGGTCAAAAGTTTGTGGACACCTGTTTGTCACGCTCATATGTGCTTTTTGAACATCTCATTCCAGCTTTAGTCCCCCTTTGCTGTTATAATAACCTCCACTCTTCTGGGAAGCCTTTCCGCTAGATTTTGGAGCGTAGTTGTAGGTTTTTACTCATTCAGCCACAAGAGCATTAGGCCATGCACTGATGTTGGGTGAGGAGGTCTGGGGTGCAGTCAGCGTTCTAATTCCTCCCAAAGGTGTTCAGTGGGGTTGAGTGGGGCTCTGTGCAGGCCGTTCGAGTTCTTCCACATCAATCTTAGCCAGTCATGTCTTCGTGGACCTCGCTTTGTGCACAGGGATATTCTCATGCTGGAACAGGTTGAGAAGTGTATATGGAATTGTAACCAGCAGATGCATTGTGGATTTGATCCAAACAGGGTGAAGGTCACATAAAGGTCAACTGTCTGAAAAAGCTTTTCTTCAATAACTTATAATAATCATTTTTATAGCATACAAATTAATGTCAAGAAGGGCTAGACTTGTTGGTGGCAAAGGCCAAGGTGAGTAAAACAAATATTTTAGATTTCCAATCATTACTTTTCCAACCAAAATTAATTGATTGAGTGAAGTGTTTGTAAGCCAGTAAAGATGACATATTATGTAACAGACCACTTTTCAGACAAAAAAAAAAGAATGCCGTCTATTAGTCAAGGTCAAAGAAAGCTAAAACCTCAAAGAACTGTGGAAGATTCTCCAAAATGCTTAAAAAAACTTTAAAAAAAAAAAAAATGACCAGTCAGTTCTCTTTTAAAACTGTACATGAGATTCTTCTTCTTCTCCCTTCGGCTGCTCCCGTTAGGGGTCCCCACAGCGTCTCCATTATGGAAATCTGGTTTATGATCCGCATATATAATTTGGCACAGGTTTTATGCTGGATGCCCTTCCTGATGCAACCCTCCCATTTTATCCGGGCTTGGGACCGGTGCTGAGAGTGCACCAGCTTATGCAACCCCAGTGGCTGGGTTTGGCGCCCAACCCATGACCCTGAGATTAAGAGTCTCATGCTCTACCGACCGAGCTAGCTGGGCGCCTAAAGCTGTAGATTAAAAGAGATTACAGATACATTTTTAAAGACAAAGGGTTGTCAAACTGAAGTTGTTTACTTCACACTGAAGTTGTTTACTTTAGTGCTGTTTACTTCTCTTTAGCTTTTTTATGTTGAAAAAAAAAAAGTAATTATTTTTGAAGGCAACTTTGCTTTACAGCATTTCTATACATATGCACAGTACTGTCCATGTGCATTGTCTGTAAATATCCTTGTAAATTGTCCTGTAAATATATTATAAGCTTCTGATTCTGATTTTGCACGTGTTGAAGTCCTTATAGAGATAAAATAGAAGACAAAGAATTACTACTTTTTTCTACATGTTGAATACATTAGTAGCTTATAACACTTTCACAAAATAAAAATGTTCTGTACACATTTAATATATAAATCTGCTCTTATTCATTGACCCATTTTAGAGCAAATGGTTGTGTACTAACTGAAAGTAAGTACATTCATGAGCTCAGTGGCTTCAGCCTTCCAGCATGGGAATCGTTATTAGAGTGTGAAGGCATTATGAGATGCAGATGTGCCATATGAAGCCGGGACCTCATGCATGCACACAGTTCACTCTTCCTCTGTGTGGCCAAGCATCTTTTCCCAATAAGGCCAGCAAAGCGGATGTTGATTGAGAGAACCGTACTGTTTTATATTGTAGTCAACATGCTAATCTGATTTTCTCCGTCTCTTCTGGGCAATCACATGGTAGGAGTGGTAAAAATTACCGCGCCGCTGTCCTCAGTATTGGCTGAGCGATGGAGTGATGTTCAGAACGGGAAGGTCATAAGTTAAGGATTGTCAAGATCAGAGTCATGATGGGCCATGTATTATTATCTCAGTGTGTTATGAACTCTTGAGCCTGTATCCACATGTCTTGCTATAAGTTAATGAAATGTGTTAGGACCGTCACTGTGTTATAGATGGTAACATTTTAACCGAAGCTATATCTTAATGAAAGAAGGTCTAGAGGGCATATGATTACATATATAGTCTCTTTACAGTTAGCAGTTAGCAGTTATTTTGTACTGTACCATTTTCATTATAGACATTATCTTCATAGCTTCATAGCTTGCTAAATATATGTCTACTACTGGATTATATGTGTATGTTGTATGCTTCTTTTTCTACACCTTTCCTGTTTATAGCTGTTAGTTGGTTCAGAAAGCAAGATTTATTTAGCAATTTTCTTACAATTACATTATATATTGTAAAATTCCGAACAATCTAACAATCGATGGCAATGTTGTTGAATTCTATATAAATGAAGTAGTAAATAAAAAAAAGAAAGAAAGTCTAATCAACGATATGGTGAAACTTTCTGTAAGATGTTTATTCAACATTTATGGAAGTTGCACAAACCCAAACACACATACACACGCGTATACACACACACACACACACACACACACACACACACACACACACCCTCATACTCAAGTGAACAGCATTCTACTACCTCTGCTATTTTTGCACATATCTTTGTTAAATTGCTGCTAAAACACCATAAAAACATTATTGAGCACCTGCATGTTTGCTGCTAATTAGTATGTTATGTTTACATTTACAACATTTATTATTATACTGTAATATCTCTTGGCAGTACACTTTATTCCACACAAGGACTGTGTACTGGTCAGCACTGCACTGTCCTTTACAGTGCCTATTGTTCTGTTTATTAATTGTTGTACTGTTTTGCACTGTTTGCGTACATTTGCACACGTGCACATTATGTAGTCCTATGTATGTCTTTGTAGTCTTATTTATAGCTCTGTGTTGTTTGGAGGAACCTTGGTTTGTTTCACAGTGTACCGTACCAGCTGTATACGGTTGAAATGGACTTGACTTGACTTGACATGAGTCTCCAGCATCAGCACGTTGTAACGGTCAGTAAGTTTTTGCCATGGGACAAAACATGTTTCTTGGTAACAAAGCTACACACAAGCTGCACATTTTTGTTTTATTAACTTCAAGAGACAGATAAAAAAAAGAGAAGCTGCTAAGGGGTTTATAGCTGCTTTCACAGTACTCTCACAGTGCAGATTTAAATGGACTATAAAAGGTTAAAAAGTATGATGCATCACTTATTAATACATTTAAAAAAATAAATCTGATCATTGCTGTGGTATAAGAGGACTACTCTATGGAATGTAGTGTTACAGGAAAATAATCTTCAGGGTGGTACCAATAACTCCACCCACCCAATTATTGCTTATTATCCTATCCAAAGTGTGGGGTTTTTTTGTACTTACTTAAGGAATAACTCAATGTTTTTCAGTTTCAGTTCAAATCTGTCTTCCTCTCGCGTTTTTTTCTCAGTTTTCTCTCTCCAAACCCATTACCAGTCTGCAAGGGTGAAAGCTACCATGTCATTCTTCCAACACATCTCAAGCTACTGTACATGCTACTGTTTATTTGACAAGACAAGACAAATGCTTGTAACTGGTTTATGTCACACACATTGAAACGGGAGAAGGATACTAGTAAGATTATTTGCCAACAATAGGGCAAACCTTTTCTCTTATAGAGGGTCCTCTTGGCTACAGTGCATTCGGAAGTGATCATGATTCTTCGCTACTCCCTACAATTGGACCTGAACTCTGATGGGGGCACAATCTGTGGGCATGGAAAGCAATGGCCAATAAGAATGAACACATTTTTCAAAGCCAAAGTCAGTGTTTTATTGTCACATGATCACTGACTCTTATACAAACAAGAACAAGGAGCTCAGTTTAATAAAGAACATCAGAAGCATTGAGCAGTTGTAACTCATTTAGTCCATATTTTTGTAGATTTACAAACGT
Organism: Cranoglanis bouderius; assembly: GCA_023630585.1. Classification (NCBI taxonomy): domain Eukaryota; kingdom Metazoa; phylum Chordata; class Actinopteri; order Siluriformes; family Cranoglanididae; genus Cranoglanis; species Cranoglanis bouderius. Next base: position 8,889,126 of record CM042555.1, read on the forward strand.
AAACAGCTCACTCGGTCTTTTGCCTAAGTAATAGTGAATCTTATTACGCTTCATAGTTCAGCTTCACCTACTACATTTATGCATCATCATAAATGTAAGCTATTTCTTTTTTTTTTTACTCTTTAAGTCTCCTGATTTCATCCCTAAATCTAAAAGGAAGCATGGTTTGTCACTTCCAAGAACCACAGCATGATAAAGGGCGTCCAACAGTAAGCCTACAGTAGAGAAACATATGAGAAAACAGAGGGTAGAAAGAGATAGTGAAAAAAGCTTAATAAAAAGTAGTTCCATTTTCCTTTTCTGCTTTTGTCCTTATCAGTCCATTCACCCTCTCCTTCTTTTTCCTTCCCTCCCTTGTGCACTTTCTCCCTCGCTCCCTCTCTCTCTGTCTCTGCTTGGTTGGACTAATTGAGTATCTAAACAAACTAATTAATCACCGGCACTGGTGAAAGATGGACAGGTCCAGGGAGGTGATGTTCATCAAACTCCCCCAATTTGCTTTTTTAATCCCTGCAGCAATTTATTTGCTGAATTTGCACATCCCCCCTTCTCACCCCCCTTCCATGGCCAAGGTTAACCGTACACATGCTCATTTACTATTTATGATTTTTCATAGCGGATAAGTTCTCTCTCTCTCAATGCACATGCATTAATCAAAAATAATGAATAAAATGATCCATCTGACAATGCTCATGGCCTCGCAGGTTTCAGGAGAATAGCCAACCAACTTTATTAATCAACACATGCTGATTAATTGTTACAAAGTGTCATCCATAAATTTTAATAGTACTTGCCCAACACTAACAATATCTCCAGTGGCTTCAGATTTATTGAGAGCGATCGGCTATTGAGGAGAGGAGAAAGAGTCACGAATGTGGACCATACAGACACCCACACCAGACTCCTGTGGACCGATTTTAAAAACTTAAAGATCATTTAAGTTTTTTAAAACTCTTCCTGTACTCTTCAAGGGCTGCCGTAATGGCCACTTGTTGCCCTTTGGTGACTCCCCTCATCTCTCCCCTCTCTGATTTGGCCTCGCTTGGATCTCCGTAGGATAAGGTGAGGCACCGGAGTAAACCATTAAGGATGACAGTTTCACTTTTCTCCCTCTAATTACTTGTTCCTGCCTATGTGGCATTTCTTAGAAAAATTTGTTGAATAATGACCGGCATTAAAATGGAGACTCTTAAGAATTTATATGCGCTGCTTAATTTATCATGTACTTTCTTTATCTCCTCCTTGGATTTATATCCAAAGTGTCGCAGGCCCCCTCTGCTTGCTGACAGCGCCGTCATTTTCTTAAGGGCACAGCATGTATATCAGTGACAAATTTCCCTGACGCTATGCAGTCCGTCCCAACTGCTTGCGGCCGTGCTTACTCCCGCATAGACATTGTTTATTTGCACTTTGGAGATACTTAAGAATCGCTTACACAGTCAGTTATAATGGCAGAACGATTTCAGATATGAATCCGACAAGGCTGCTTTTGCACATCACATCATCGGGAAGCAAATTTCACTTTAATATTTACTGTGAACAGTTGCTCAGATGAAACTCAACAAGTCAGCATTTAGGTAAATGCCAGGAAATTGTCATTTTTAATTTCTATCCTTTTTTGTGGTGAGTCAGGTTGTTGTCTAAAGAGTGAATCTAATGTGTTTTGGTGTGGCGGTTAAAAGCAGTGTAGCTGTATACTTTAGGAAAGTTTTTTTCCCCCCTTTTGATTAATATAAAAAAAGTATACATTTAGTTCAGTGTGGCATTTCGTCCAAGTGCACACTTGGGTCATTTTCTTTTTTTAGGAGTCCAGACCATTTGCCCTAAGAGTTCTGTACATCTGTTGAAGTGTAAAAGCAATTTTCTGAGCCTGGGAGTGGTACCAGAGAACTGATACTGGTCCGCATCAGGTGTGGAAACAATCCACTCAATCCACAAACCACTACATGTTGAGAAACATGACTGTCACTTTTCTTCCTGTCTCAAAAGTTTTGTGATGGCAGGAAAGGGTTGTTATTATCTATTATATATTGTATAGGGTTCTTGTCAGCAAATGAGATGGAACATCTTACTGATATATAAAACCATACACTGTAATTAGCTCACCTTGGTGCAAGTGCTTACACTGAAAACTTAAAAAAATGGAAAAATACATGTCTCGAGTCGGCCTACATGGCTAAAAATCTTCTTTTATGTATAGGCAAACTTATGATTATGAGCCCAGCCTCCAAACAAGCCCAGAAATGTTCCTGAGATCGGACTCAAGTATTCAGGCCAAGCGTACGTTGTATTGCTAATTCTTTAGAAAGTTAGCCTCTTCATTCTGCCTTATTAAAATATGTACACTTTTTAGGTGCACATTAGAATGATTTATGTAACGGACCTATTTAGCCATTCGAAAGGCTACCCTCAACCTCTGCCTTATTGCTGTTGTTACTTTTCCATAATTTTTTCCTCTTTGTAATTTACTACATGCTCTTGGGAGAACAAGCTCTAATGTTGGGCGTCTTTCAAGGGCATCATAGTGGGTATAGAGCCTCCCTCTCTTTAAGATCTAACAACATAACTTGTTGTAACAGCACAGCAGTGTTCTTAGTAGCCGACTGCTGTGTTAGACGTTGGCCTGGTGTTAGTTCATGTGATAATGCTGCTAATTAGGCTAGTGCTAATGATCAAAATGGAGCATCCTGCTGCCCAGCTTTGGTTCCTTCCACACACAGACACACACACACACACACACACACACACACACACACACACACACACACACACACACAAAATTGCCAACTCTTTGCAGATGAAGCAGCACGTTGGGCGGGGGGCCAAGAGACGGGTTCAGGGCAGCTTTTCATAAACCATCTCCATTTTTCCCTCTCTCTTCTCTTTCCTCTCCCTCTCCAGAACAAACATAACATTTCCAGCCAGGCAAATAGACTCGGCGTATCTCGCTGGCCTCTCTCTGCGGCCGTATGACAACAATGAATACATTATCGTAGGCTCCAGCTTAAACACTTAGACATGTGACCTAATGAAATTACAGGTTCCCTCTGTCTCCACTACTTTGCTTTAGCCCCTGTGAGCATTTCTATGCTAATCAGATGCTAATACATGGAAACGACAGCAGACATTTAACCCTGGAGTACGGGAACACTACTGAATTAAAGAGATTTTTTTTTTTTGCTTTGTCTTTTTTTTTTCCCCCAGCACTAGTACTTAATGGAAGGCCTTAGAGAATGAGGTAAATGTTAGCGTTTTACCTTTTTGGAAGCTAAATGCCCACTTCTGCTCTTAAATTGGACCAGAGATAATGTTTTAAACTTTGACCTTTTTCCTGCCCAACCTCTTTCAAAGCTCGGATAGTGATACCATCAAGAGGATTAATGCTAATTGTAGATTCCTCGGGACTTGATAGCCATATATGTCATCAAATAAAAAAACCGAATGGCAGTATTTATACCATTCAAAGTACTACAGATTTTGGTTTGAGTAGTGCTTTATAATCCTAGATATATACCTCTATCCTCTATCATCCTTCTCACCAGATACCCATTTGTCATTCAAGCCCTCCTATGTGTATTGCTAAATTGAGACATATCCTAGTTTTCCTCATCGCCACACCTCCTCCTCCTCCTCCTTCTCTCATATTCTCACCCTGGGCAATGGCAGAGCTCTGATGGCCTACTGACACATTAAGTGGAGTGATGGCAGTGCCAGGGTGTGGCTGCAGGGAGATGAACGGAGAAAAAAAAAACCCCTCCACATTACCCAGCTACTCTCCCACACACTTATAAATGTGACAGCACCGTTTGACCTTGTAACCTTCTCATTTAATGGCACAGCAGCTAGTAAAAAAGGGCTGACACGCCATACACAGCGGCTAAATGTGTGATCGGAGTGTGGCTTAATATAGCCGTTATTATTACTGACCCGATTGTTGATGAGATGAAAGGAAAAGAGTGATAGGCAAGCTCCGAGTTGAGTATATTAGGGGTGTAGCGATGGGATATAAGCAAAGAAAAGGTATAAGTGACCTGATTTTTCAACCAGATATGACAGCTCTTTAATCGGAAGCGATCACATAAGAACCGAATCGTTCCACAGGACTCTAGTTCAGTCAGATCTTCCCCAAACAGATGTCCCCAAACACATGCAGCCTACATATGCACAGCCCTTGTGATAACTATCACTCTCAGGTTAGGGAGAAAGAGAAAAGGAGAAAAAAGAGGGAAAACGAGAAAGCCCGATGGATGACATTTGTTCATTATCATTGTGAATAGATTTTCACCTGCTCGCTGCCTGGTCCGCTACTCCCGGCTCGATGAATATCAAACAGGCCTTTTTTTGTCCTTGGGGCCAAATTTGGGAAATAACATCCCTGCTCTTCTCCCTGGAGTGGAAAACGGTGGCACCTCAAGTAGCTATCACTCAGTCTACGCTGCCTGGCTTTATGAGACTCTCCATAATGAGCTGTAGTGAGAGGAAGAGAGTGACAAAGCTCACGCAAAGGGACGTGAATAGCAGAACAGAGAACGTTGCCTGAACATAGGCCTTTTAAATTGGCCGTATTAGAGTATGAACCTTAATCTTGATCAGCCTAAGAAGTTTGTATCAGCAAGGCGATACAAAGCAGTGCAGTGGAGGTTCTCTAGTTCCAATGCTGAGTTCATCAACAAAGATTGATACCAGAACTCTTCAAAATATTAGTTTTCCTTTCTTTTCTTTCACAAGTCTTATTACAGTAAGTGTCGTTTTTATGTCTAGCAAATTTTCAATTTAAACATCATGACAGCTGACCGTGTAACACTTTGTATTTTGTGTATTTTATGTCACAATCAAATGAAACCATATGACTATGATTTGACACCATAACATCACGGCTGTGTATATTTTCTCTGACCGTAAATTAGACTGAGCTTTGCTTTGGTGTTGTCACATCAATTATTGGCATAACATAAATACATAGAGTTACAAAGTCAGTTGCCATTACTTTCTAAAATAATTGAGCCCTCAAAAAGTTGTTACACAGCTTTATGTCAACAAGAATTTCTCATTTTACTCAGGAACTTGTCAACTTGACATCAAAATAGACAGCCTTTATGGCAGCTGATGCCTGTTGGAATTAAGCCTTTCTAAATGTTTATTTAGGGTTATGTCAGTTTTCAGGAAGGACTTAAGTACTTTTCATGTAGCTCTGTGAACTAGAGTTATCACAATACCAAATCTTTTACTTATACCAGGCATGGCACTGCAATTCTCACAACCAAAACAATGTCTATTGTAATTGACATCCTTTTCATAAGTTAAATATAACAAGTAACTATAAAATTCAAACATAAGTTCATTTGTCATGTTAGAGCTACCCAATGCTGACCAAATGTTGTTGTTTTCTGAACGTTTAATATGATAAGTTATCCTCCAAAGACATGCATAAAGACGTTTGCCAGAGCAGTTATAATTATAGCCCAATACTGTATGAAATCAAACTGCATCATAAAAAAGCTTAAATTAGCACTTCTCAAGTGGCAAGTAAAGGCATGGAAAGCTGAAAAAAGTATTTACTCTGCATGCAGCTTACATGTACCATCAAACAGCATCAATTTTAACTTATAGTGTTTTAGTGTTTAACTTGGATCTACAGATTATCCCAAAAATCTCCATGTATAGGGAATTGTGTTTGCCAGCACCACGTCAGTTGTCAGTGGATGTTTATGAACGTCAACTTCTCGGTTGTTCTGTAACACTTCCAGTCTTTTCGAATTTGTTAGTAAGTTTGGCAACAGTGTCGTGTGTGATGTGCTTGTCATGTTTCCTTTCAAAGTCCATCGCAACCTTGAGACAGGTTCCCGAACCAGCCACGGGAATGATTTCAATACGTTCTTCTTTTGTCAAACGCATTCTTAAAGGCTATCTGAAAAAATCTTTCATATAAACTAAGTATGAAACATTTTGCCAAGAAGACATTTTGCTAAAAAAAAAAAAAAAAAAAAAAAAAAAAAAAACTATTAATTTCCCCCATGTATGAAGGCTTTTGTGACACCATGTATTTCTGTTTCTAACCAATTTTTTATTTTATTTTATCAAGGCCCTTCAGAATTAGGCTCCATAAAAGTAGACAATTAATTTGTGATGGCAATAGTGGTGAAGCTAAGACAAGCTTAAGATAAAGTCTCAAAGAAAAAGCATAGTCGTCTAATCTGCTGAAGCTAAGTCAAGATCGGACAGAATTTTGTCACTTTGCAGTGAATTTGTAACAGCTTTTGCATGCTGGTTTTATTGTGCCTGTTTTCAACAGAAAGATAAGAGAGACGAACATGCCCACTGTTTGAGTCTGTCTTTTCCTCAGGTTGAGAGTAAAACTTGTTTTCTTTATCAGTCCACTTGCCGCTGGAACCACTGAGCTGAAACCATCTCGCCCATCCAAGTCAAATTAGTACATGCAATTTGGTGCAGTAGGTAGCTCCAGGGTCTCGGTTTCAATCCTGAGCTTGGTTGTGTGTGGTGCCCTGTGATGGACATTGTGGGTGTATTCTCGCCTGACTTGCCTCAGATCCACCACGACCCTGACCAGAATGAGCGATTACTGTATCTAAAGCATTTAAAAGGTATCAAACTGTCAATACCTCAAGTAGACTTCTACTATGAACATTAAGTATAGCAGTACTGTACAATCTCAGCCTACAGCTATCCTCTATGACTCCATGAAAAGTTTTTAATGGAAGCAGGAAGAAAGAGAGGAAACACCAGAGCTAGAAAAAAGATACAGTATGTGCAATTGAAAATGGTGCAAAAAAAAAGTACATTTTAAAACATTTAAAATGAGATGGAGAGAATCTGAGTGACATCATTATCCAATAAGCCACAGAAGATCCTTCAGTTCACCATCGGGAATGACAGATACAGTGAGTGCACAGTACAATTCAATGATACAAAATAGAGTGAACAGGATAGAAACCAAATACGGCACAAAATACAGTTTCAAGTAACAGCATCCTGAAATATCATAAAGCAAGAGAGAGCACACAGAGTACACAGATTAGCAACTTCATGAGATGAACTCAAATTTCCATCTATAATATTGTTGGGCCTGGATGGAAACTCTGGAAACGGGAAAGGTCTTGGACAGGCCATAAATGGACAAGATTTGCAGCTCATAAATGTTGACATCTTACAGTCATGTTTTGAGCATGGTAGCAGTTTTGATATGTTGCCTATGCACAAATTAATTATCTCAAGGTTTCAAAAAGTTCACCTCACTTCATTGTCTGTGTTCTGAGTGTTTGTCAAGGCTGAGACAGGGAAAAAGAACGACACAAACCTGTCTTTCTGATAACAGCGTGCTCAGTTGACCAGAAAGTCCTGTAATTAAACCGCTGCCTGCCCTGATGAGTGAACTGAAGTTAACCTTGGACCGTGTGCACAAACTCCGGCCTGTGTGCTTAGACTAGTGCAGGAAGAACAAGATTTAGAGTTCTCTTAGAGGGAGTAGCAGGCTCAGCTAATTGTGCTGAATGCTGAGAAATAATGAATATAGCAGCAGACGGTGCGTTCGTTTCTGTCGACGTGTCTCTTTTCTCGCTCATATTTATACTGTATTATTTTGAGATATTGCACTTCATGTGGATTGCGCGCTGTCTTTCCCACTATTTTCCAGGCAGGTTTTCAGAGGAGATAACTTATTAAAATTACTTTTTACTCATTTTGTTTAATGTATGCACTTTAACAATTAATAACCCAAGCGCAGGAGATTTTCACTAAAGGCCATTAATTTGTATAAAGCTGCTGCCACTGACAGGGGAGATTTTTTAAACTGATCAGAAGAAAGTGAAATTATTCTCTTGCCTCAGGTTAAATATTACTTTCTTCAGGAATTCTTCACGGCATGCCTGTTTTTTTGTTTTTTTTTATGACCTTGCCTTTGATTGCTGTGTTCAGACTCATCTCGCTTGCTTTGAAGCAAAGGGGAGGCTTGTTTTGCTTTGCTTTCTCAACCACCACGTCTCTCGTCCCATCAGAGAGACGAGGCCTGAGCTGAGGTGTGAAAATTCAAGGCCTTGCTGAAACAGACCTGCTCTGTATGCTTCAAATCACCTTCCAGGCTAGGGTTGGACAAATGGGAGTGTGTGTGTGTGTGGCGAGGAGGGCTGGGCAGGGAGAACCTGTGTGCTTGGCGTCTCTATATGCATGTCTGCTGGATTTGGATTATTGTTTTTGTCTAAAGCAGCCCATTAAGTGAATGCTCATAACAGCAGCTAATGGTACATGTCAATCTCTGGCCTTAGTGCTTTTGCCCTGTTTAAATAATTCAGCACACCAACACAACGAGTCCATTCTGCTTCTTGACTTCCAACATGACTACTGTCCTTCACAGCCATCTCTACTTTCATTTAAAAGCTTCCATGCAAGGATTTAAACACATACCCTAAATTCTTAAAGCTAAGATATCGGCGTGTCAAAACAAGAGCTTATTCATGTGACTGAGCAGTGCTAATATTAATATATGCTAATATATGTTTTTATTTGTAATTTGACCATTGTTGTTTATCTTAAGCTTGACTTAAACATTAGGGTAACACTTTACTAACATATAACCTGCATGACAACTGATATAACCCTACCTAAACACTTACAAAGTCTTATTACAAGATTATAATAAGCATCAGTTGGCATAAAAAGTGCTTTCATCAATTTTGACGTCAAGTCAAAATTTTTGTCAACATTGGGTTGTGTTATGAAATTTCCCATGCCAGAGAAAATAGACATAACTTTGTCATTATGCTGTAATTATGGTAGCCCTATAAACTTAAATAAGTACATGATTCAGCGATAACTATGACACTATAGGGATGTAATCAAATACGAATACATAACGAACAGATAATGTTTTACAAACAGGTACAAATACAGATACGAATAGGAGGTGCACTATTCATATATATTTTTTTAGAACGCTAGCCAGAAAGGTTCATGTGGTATCTACTTGAGACTAGAGGTCAAAAGTTATGAATGTGAGGTTTTTAGTTTCATACGTTTGTCAGCAAGAGGTCAGAAATGAAACTTGTAGGGCAAAGAAAGACCACATTCATGGTGCTGAGTGATGCATTTACAGTGTCTTTAGTAACTGCCTGGTCAGGGTTGAAGTGGTTTGAGTTTAATTTACTAGTTTGTTTATATTTTGGGAAAGAGAACCAGCTACATTCTTTAGAAAATATAGTAAGCAGAAAATATTGCATTAGAAAATTAAGTGTGTGAGCAATAAAAACTAAACAAAACAAAACAAAAAAAAGTCCCAAACGCAAACATTTCCAGATCAGTTAAAATTATGAGCTCAAGTGATGTAGCTGAGGTTGAAGAACTGTCAGAGCCAGAATTCAAAGAACAGGCTGACATTGCTGGCATTTCCACCTCTCGGTTTTCCGAGAGGTTTTCCCAGTGTTTTCTGCTGTATACAGGGATGTAGCGGTAGTCATAAAAAAGTTTCTAAGATACTGACGAAAAGAGAGCACTAATACTACACTAATACTATACACTAATACTGATCCAGTGTCATTACGTCACACCCTTACGCTACTGGCAATCAATGCACAGATACAGATCAATACATAATGTACATTATAAGGTCCATTATATTCAGGTATATTTTGGTGGAGGTTAGCTGAAGCTAGCTGTTTTGAAATTTAAAATTCAAACAAATACGTTCCCTCCATTCAGTATTACCCCGAAAAACATGCCTAGGCTAGAATGCCTGTATGCTAGTGAAACATGGGTGCCCTTTCTGATTTGACAGGCAACAAGATTAACAGGAAATGTGCAACACCTCCATCCTGATTGGTTGGACGTTGGTGGTCCACATCATTAGTTTTGTCTCCCGCCTGAGGCGCCACTGAAAGTTTTCCACTGAACAGATATTTTATTGACAGCTGCCAGGATGTGAGGATAACTTTGCCTTAAAAAAAAACCTTTGCTTAAAAATCACTCACCCCAGTTTTAATCCTATCACAACGTACTATTTGGGGATTATGTTTGGGAAAATTATATAGCTGTTATTCAGAATGGTGTTCAAACAATATTATACATTCTTTTGGACTCCCCATCTGTCTGTGGGAGTGTTTATCAGAGCATATGTTTAATGGTATTACTGGTGCTCGTTAGGAAGAAGAAGAAAAAAAAAAAAGACCCCGAATGCAGATTGAAATACACACTGGTTCCCAGGGAACACGGACAATCTGAACGCATTCATCAAAACAGATTTCCTTTACCCCCTCGTTTTTTTTTTCCTCCCTCTCTTCTTTTTCTCTCCTCTTCATCCTCTTCTCCTCTTCTTCCTGCAGTGGTACCTTTTTAAGTTCAGAGACTGAGAGCATGTCTTCATTAGCTGCATTAACATTCAGCGGCTGTAGTAAATTCTGACAGTGAAAAGGTCCCCGTAACCTTTAGTTGTGCAGAAATTTACTTCCCAAGAAAATTACAGCTGGCACTGTCTTAATTAATGCTCGCTTTCTTTGCTGAAAACCCAGGGCTTGTCAGGAGACGAGGAGGGAAGAAGGGGAGGCGGCGGTGGTGGTGGTGGAGATGAGGCGAAGGTGGGAGAAATAAGGAGAGGAAGTGGAATGAGGAGATGGCTGAGTGTTACAAGGGGCCTTGAAAACTGAGCCTGGTAATGATAAGTAAGTAACTCAGCCACCATTTTCTGTTGTGTTCTTCTGTTTTCGTGTGGTGGAGGCTTTCAACAGATTCATATTCCCCTCATTCATTTTTTTTTTTTTTTCAGCACAGTAAAAAATGAAATCCTTGGTGGAAAACTAATACATATTTTATTCCTGGCTTTCTTCAAACAGCGTATTGCATGATTCTGCTTTTTCTGGATGAACACTGCATACAGCAACACAAAAGGAGGGAGGCCACAAACAGATTAGAATACTACAAACAATCACTGCCCTGAAAGAATGGTTAGTAAAGCTTCCTCTGAAATAAAAGGAGACTGAGCCGAGATTGGCAGCCATGTTTGGGATTATGCAATGAATGCTAAATGTGGAGCATCAGGCACACTCACAGCGCTTGTTATGTAAAATAATGCAGTGAACACTGAAAGAGGGAAAGCGAGCTCCAGGCTTTGTCACACTTGCAGAGGTACAACATGCAAAATCGGTGTAATCAGTCATACCTGATTATGGCACAACACTAACTACTACACTGTGTTTCTGTGTTGTGTGTTAATTTTGTTGCTGTGATAGAGGAGTTGTCATGAAGTTGGAGGTCTATAGGGCTAATGTGTGAATGTTTTCTATAAAGTGATGTTATTTTCTGCTCCCGTCACCAAGTCTAGGCCCTCTGGGTTTGATCATTAACTCTATTTCGCTCTCTCTTTTTCTCTACGGATGCCAATTAGGGGTTCTGGCTCATGGAGTGCTTGATAGACAAATGTCAGAAGACTCTTGTGTGGAGTATTAATTGCTGAAATGAAAGCTGGGGGCAACAGCAGAAGAGCAGGCAGATCTCCATTTAAAGATGACTTTTGCCAAAATTTAGAAGTTATATTGTTAGGAAAGTCAAAGTGTCAACAATTTATTCTCAAAATTAGAAATTGTTGAGTGTGGGTTTAAGCACAAGACATGGGCAAGGTGCGAGTATGAGGTATAATTATTCAACACTACTACTACTACTACTACTACTACTACTACTACTACTACTACTACTAATAATAATAATAATAATAATAATAATAATAATAATAAAGTTATTATAAAGATTATATCAAACAGAAACTGGAGCTCAAGCATTCCGTTCTTCATTATTTACAGACTGCAGCACAATGGTTCTTTTCCAACTGTAGAAGCATTATCTATCATCTATCTATCTATCTATCTATCTATCTATCTATCTATCTATCTATCTATCTATCTATCTATCTATCTATCTATCTATCTATCTATCTTTTTCTTATTCTTAGTAGTTTGTTCATTCGTTCGTTCGTTCGTTTGGTCGTTCGTTCGTTCATTCATTCATTTATTTCTTTTTACTCCACCATCCAGTGATGCAGCTGAACAAAGCAGAAAACAAAACAAATAGAGCATCAAGGATTCATTTTTTCACCATTTACAGCACAGACTGCTCTACATGTGCCACATTGTTCCCGTTGTGCAAACTTTATCCCCTAATGTGGAAAAGGAAAACAAGCAGAAAAGCTGTTTTTGTGACTGAAAGTAGAATATTACTATTACTTCCGTAGCTCAATAAAGTATACCAATTATACCAACTAATTAAAACAATTAAAGCATGGAGGGCCTGGTATCTAAATTGTCCACATCAACATTGGGGACAGCTTATTAAAATAGTTCTCTAATGAGCTGCAGACATTCTGAGTGTCTTTTCTCTCCTCTGGACAGAGAGAGAGAGAGAGAGAGAGAGAGAGAGAGAGAGAGAGAGAGAGAGATTAACCCCACACATTATATCATATTTTTACAATATTAGTACTGTGTGTGTGTGTGTGTGTGTGTGTGTGTGTGTGTTTGTGTGTGTATTCTGTAGTCAGTCACAGTGCTTTCTTGGCTATAACAGGAAAAAATAAAATGAGAAAATACAGCTATAGGCTAGACATACTATTGCAATTTTAATCAAAATATCTATACGAAGAGATCCTCATCTAAAATGATTCGAGAAGTTCCTATTATTACCTTCAGAATGTATTTTACAGCCTTCACTTGTATTCCCTTGTGAATGATCATACATTACCTTAACCTTACAACTCTTTCTAATTCCAACCTGTCGTCTGTCTCACACCTTCTCCTCACCGGGGGAAAAGTAGGCACTCGAGCCCCGTCCCAGCGATGATAAACTGCCACTGATTCCCTGATTCCAATTTGTAATTTTCCAAGTGTAGAGGTAGGACTCAGACGATTGATCAAATTGAGGAGCAACTTGAGCCACCTTTTTTCCCCCCACTCTCTCTCTCTCGTTCACTTTCGTGCGCTTGCTCTCTTGCCCAAAGACCCTCTTTAAATATTCAGCTAGATTTATGAATGGTCACTGTCTCCCTCAGCTATTTATATCCCCTATATTGACAGAAACACATTCTGGAGAGAGGAATGAAATTTTGGTTTCTGTGAGTGCGACGGAGGGGAAGTTTGATAGAGTGTAATCTGACACCGGGTGGGGGGTTGAAACACTTAGATTAATGTATTTTGCGGAACAAAAGTAGACAAGGATTTATTCATATTTTCCCTCCATTTTTATGAAAAATTCAAATGAAGGTCAATTTTCAGGATTACCTGTCTGGCTGTAAAATGTTTCGGGACATTTGTCAGGGAATGAATAAAAAATTAAAGACATAGCGGACTATTTCACCAGGAGGAAAAAGACAGGGGGTGGACAAATATATTTAACATGGATGTAATAAATATCCATGTTAGTGCAGCATTTGTTTGGATTTGTGAAAGAGAAAGAGCACTTTTAATCTTGTTAACTGTAGGGGTCAAAGTTCTTTTCTCGTTTGCTCCGTCTGCCCCTAGTTGGTCTGCGCTTGCACTAACATCAGAGACCCCCTGATCTCTGGAGATGCTGGCATCACCGTTCGATCTGATTATTTGGGAAGGACAAAGTGCCTGTGTTGATGAAGAGCCTGCTCGAAAATCTGGGAGTGCAGAAATCAATGCAGATCCTCTGGCCCCTGGAGCATTGATCATGCCTGCCTCTGCATTGACAACCCATGCCTTGTTTATCTAGGCCTACAGAAGGGCTGAAACAAGCCTCGGGTGAAGTTTTTTTTTAATGCATCCTTTTCTTTCCTTGGCATCTCTGAGTCCTTTATCCCCATCTCTGTATCAACAGGCTGCCATGATTAATAATCCACATTCATAAGTTTAATTGAAGAAAGTTTTCTTCTCTAGTACACATACGTGTGGGATGTGAGACGAGTGTGCGGAGTAGAGGGGGTCTCACTTATAATTCCCTGCTTCTCCTGTGTCTTTTTAAAGCGGGAGAAACAATGTCTATTCGCATAGTTTGCGATGGAATCAATCCACCATGAGACGGACGAGTTTGCTGAGACGAGGGCCGCTCATTACAGCAGGATGTTGTTTGTCCAGGAAGCCTTTTCCTCCCACCTTGTTAGAGATGTCCAGCCTGCATAATTGGATCCATCTCCAGCTGCAGACAGATGCTCTCATAGCGAGAGCTTGCATAAATGACAAATGTTCCACCTATCTATGAACGATGACCATTTAAAGGAATGACGTCTCGTTATTAGGACGGCAGACAAGTTTGAAGGCTCTGGCAATCTCTCCAGCAATGAGTAAGGAATCACTTCACTTAAGGCTGTCTGTGTTGATTTGAACGCAGAGAGCTTCTTCTGATTCCTGTTTAGCAAACGTGTTTGCAACAAATAAGCATTCACTTTGAGGCTAATTGCCGTTGAAGGATGCACAAAATGTGTCATTATGAAACGATCAGGGCTGGAAATGTGAGTGACTTCACAAATTCATCGCTGTCATTCTTGAGATGAGACGAGCATATTTGAGATCATTTGACTGGAGTCTACCTTATCATCCAGACTAATTGAAGACAGACCAAGAGAGTTTTTATGGATGAGCACAGCATCTGTTTCTAGACAAGGTTCAGCATAGACATTCCATATACAGGTGACTTGCAAATGTTTATTGAAACGCAAGGTGAGTTTGATTAAATCAGGGATTTGTTTAGGTCCTCCACAACTACGTCATGTCATTCACAATGTGTGAGTCATAGTCTCTGGTTGGAATGTGTTCTGAGCTAGGTCAGTCATGGCGGATATTTCATAACACATGAAACGACCTGTCTGTCTAGTCATAGACCCAGTATTGAAGAAATCCTTTGCCTAGTCCTGCACCAAATTACAGCCACTTTAGTGAATGTAGAACAATAAATTCTCCCTTGATTTGCCATAATGCTTAAGTAAGGCAGAATTTTGCACCTACAATTTTGCAATTACACAGTGCCCCAGAACTGTCTTTAATTGGAAAAAATGTGGCTTGCACCTGTAATAGTCGTGTTTACATCATCATCGGAAACAATGAAATAAACCAAAACAAGACATTTTTTAGCCCACAATGGGCCAATGATATTTTTTGTTTGTTTATCATTACATACTTTAACCTTCTGAGCACTGGTGATAGAAAAGTTGCATAAAGTAATGCAACACATATAACATAACACATATTTGTTATAATACTTCTCATCAATCAAATCTCGTTACGTGGTAAGATCAGATTTATTTTTTCATGCTATCATACTATATATTCACTTTTCCACTGTCTAACACAAAAGTATATTGTTTCATCTATCAGTTAATCTATACATCTGACCTTTTTATCAATTACATTAAATGTGCAGCAATATGGCACAAACTGTATTAGTAGTGTCAACATTAACCGAATTTGAAATTTTGTGACAGGACAAGGGTTGATAGTCTATAGGTTATTTACTAAACATCAAGAGCTTGAAACCGGACTACCCAAATAAAGTGAATGTAAAAAAGATGAATTGATTGATAGTCTACAGGTTATCTACTAAACATCAAGAAACTTTTGACATGTTGTTTAAAAATAGTTGATACTGTATGTCGGTTGATGACAGTCACTTGACATGTTGTTGATGGTCGATAGATGGTTTGTTGACTGTCTGTAAAGTGTTACCAAGGTAACTACGTGTCTGCTTTCAAAGATAAATTACACAAATTGCTACAGCCAGTTTTTTTTCTTTTCTTTTTTTTATGTTCATAAATGAGCCAGCTTGATGCAATTATCTTAACTGGATGCTGACATTAACACTATTTTTTTCTAGTGGTAAAAAGATTCTTGATCTAAAACATGACTCTCTGCTGCTAACGTTGTTGTCCGTCTTCTTAAGGCCTCTTTGCCTCAATTCTCTGTTATAGAAAACCAGTTCATTTTGTTGTCATTAGAGGCACTGAAAGCTTCATCAAATTTGATTTCTAGATTATCCTTCTTCATATTCTTTCACAACTACACTTCAGAAAATGGCTCGGATTATTTGATATCTTAAACACAGGGTACTGAGAATGTTTAAGATAATAGAGAATAGCTATGACTTGCATACTACTATATACTATAAGTATAACTAACACCAACTTCTATGAGTACATACACTACATGGAAAAAAGCATGTGGACACCTGACCATCACACCCATGTGGTTCTTCCCCAAACTGTTGCCACAAAATTGGAAGCACACAATTGTACAAAATGTCTTTATATGCTGTGGCATTACAGTTTCCCTTCACTGGAAATAAGAGGGACAAACATGTTCCAGTGTGGCAATGCCCCTGTGCACAAAGTGACCTCCATGAAGACATGGTTTTCCAAGGTTGGTGTGGAAGAACTTGAACGTCACCTTTGGGATGAACTGGAACGCTGACTGCACCCCAGGCCTCCTTCCCCAACATCAGTGTCTGACCTCACTAATGCTCTTGTGGCTAAATAGAGAAATCCCCATAGGCACACTCCAAAATCTAGTGGAAAGCTTTCCCAAAAGAGCTGAGGTTATTATAACAGCAAAGGGGGACTAAATTTGGAATGAGATGTTCAACAAGCACATATGGGTGTGATTGGTCAGGTGTCCACAAATTTTCATCATAATAGAAGTGTTTTATTATGGGACAGAGGTGATCAGTCAGAATAACTTTATTTTGATTTACAGTGAGCCGTCCCTCTAAGGGAATAAGAGGACCCTAACCATGGCAGCAAAATGCTCTACATCGTAACAGAGCCACCAGTTTTTTTTTTTTTTCTTTAATTTGTTACTCCTCTTTATATCCACCACACACACATGCAAATGTGAAGTTTTTTTGTATTATCAGAGAGGCAAATTTTGAAAGCTTTGCTTTGGAGTTCAAGTGGATTTGTAAATACGGCATCTTGTTCCATAGGTTATGCACTATATGACCATACTTTCATATCTATTATGAGATTGAAAGTAAAGATGATCAAACACAATCTTCATAGTCTAAAAATTTATATGTGTAGAGAAGAAAAAATGAATTTGTGTGGGGGGGAAATATACATATGCAGTAAATTTCCACATGCCTGTATATCGTATTATCATGTGTTGCAGGGAGACATATTGTGTTGTTATTATGTTGCAATTCTTTTCTAGGAAAAGAAATGCTCTCATCCTGTCATTTAACCTGGCTGTTTATGAAGAATAATGTGTTGTGGGAATATCACATTGTGAGACCTGTATTGGGATACAAGTTCATTGCACACCTAGTACTGAATAGAAAAAAAAAAAAAAAAAAAAAAAACCGGCATAAAACTGGACTCTTTAGGTCTCTTACCATACAGTTATTCCAGACTACATTAAGAAAGTGGACTGATCTCTCACATCTGCAGACCAGACCTCAGCGGGTGATTTAAACTCCCTCATTCTGCGCTGGAACATTACTTTAATTCACTGATGCATGAAACATTAAAATGTAGAAGGCACTAAAATGAAGGGTGAGGAAGTGTAGAAGAGAGAACGAGCTTTCTAGTGAAGTGGATTTATTAAGAGTGGCCCATGCTAGTTTGCTGCCATTATTAGCTGATTAGGTGTCAGAGGGAAGAAGAGACCTGGCAACCTCACAAGGCGAGAGGTGTGAGCCATTTTACATCCGCTTACAAAATGGAGCTGGGATAATTAGCACGGCATCACCAGACGATTCTGACTCTGATGAAGGGGGAAAAAATAGAATAGGAGAAAGTGCAGCTCTGAAAACAAACTAACTTTGAGCTGACATGAAAAAAGTTGGATGTGAAAGTTGTTAACATCACAGTGAGAGAAAAATGAAAGCACAGGAATTTACAATGCATTATATGCATAAGAGAAATTTGGGTAGCTTGCATTACTATATAAATATAATAAGTATAATTTAGGACACCTAAAAGAACACTGAATATGTTTATATGCACAACAAATTCTGTTTAAGGTCTATATTGGTGTCGCAGCCACATTCCCAATGTTTGTATGCATACAGGCATCGGAATATTCCTGTATACATGGTTGTTGTAAGTAAATTGTTGCTCAAGTTGCCATTCCTAAATACATAGCCTACAGCTAAGTATCTGCTAGCACCCACAATTCCTTGTGGACTGAGCATGTGCGTATATCTCCTTTTAGTAGATTTTCTGAATAAGGTGTTTACATTACAATTTCCGATTAAAACAGGCATAGCCTTTACATGACTCAATACTAATTAGAATATTGCCAAATTCCAATTATCGAAATATTAATGTGCATGTAAATGTAGTTAGTGACATATTTTATAGAAAATGTGAAAAAAAGCACACACACTATAGATTCAATAGATACAATACAAAATGTCTAAAATGTCTACAATGTATTTGATTGTATATAAAGACGAAACTTACTTCTAGGGCTAGGATTTAGTCCTATGTTTTGGATCATAATCCAGTTGCACTTGTGTTTCCACTTACAGACTGAAGACCGGACATTCTCCTTTAGGATTTTATGGTAGAGAGCAGATTTCTTGTTTCCCTCAATTATTGTAAGTTGCCCAGGCACTGAAGCAGCAAAGCATCCCCACACCATCACACTTCCACCACCATGCTTTACTGTAGGTATGATGTTCTTTTTGTGGAATTCTGGGTTTGGTTTACGCCAGATGTAATGGGACCCCTCTCTTCCAAACAGTTCCAATTTTGACTCATCAATCCACAGAACATTCTCCCAAAAGTTTGAGGATCATCAAGGTGTGTTTTGGCAAAATTCAGATGAGCCTTAATGCTCTTCTGAGTTAGCAGTGGTTTTCACCTCACCACTCTTCCATGGATGCCATTTTTGCCCAGTGTCTTTCTGATAGTGGAGTCATGAACAGTGACTTTATTGATGCAAGAGAGGCCTGTAGGATCCTTTGATGTTGTCCTTGGCTCTTTTGTGACTTGAGTGAGGATGAGTCATTGCTGTGCTTTTGGGGGAATTTTGTAAGGTTGGTCACTTCTGGGAAGGTTCAATACTATGCCCAGTTTTTCCATTTGGAGATAATGGCTCTCACTGTGTTTTTTTAGAGTCCCAGAGCCTTTGAAATTCTTTTGTAACCTTTCCAAGACTGATGTATTTCAATCACCTTCTTCCTCATCATTTCTGGAATTTCTTTCAATTTTGGCATAGTGTGTTACTGGGTAAGACCTTTTAACCAACTTCATGCTGTTCTTAGTGTTTATTTGACTGAACAGGCCTGGCAGTAATCAGGCCTGGTTGTGTCTAGTACAGGTGAACCCCATTATGAATACAGTTTCATAGATTTGGAGAATTAGTAACTACGGGGGCAAATACATTTTCACACAGGCCCAGTTGGTATTGGATAATTTTTTTATTTATTTTTGCTTCAATAAATAACATTATCATTTAAAAACTGTATTTTGTGTTTATTCAGGTTTGTGTTTTATCTTAGATTTTGTTTTACTTTCTGAAATAATTTAGTATGAGATATACACAAAAACAGAAGAAATCAGGCAAATACTTTTTCACAGCACTGTACATAAGCTCTGCATTACTAGCAAAGAAAATGCTAGCAAGCAAAAAGCCTTAACCACAAATCACAAACTTAACCAGGTGTATATTGATACATGGAACAGCTTCATGTTAACAGCATAAATGATATAACGTGATTGCTGAACTGATATTTAACTGCAAACTGCAAAAAATGTGTGGATTCAAAATTGAAAATATAAGTTTATTTTATACAATTGTTATATAATTGACAAGACTCTAAAATAGTATGTGCATACCATAGTATGTTGCACATAAAAATAAACTGTCTAGAACTAGAAAATACTACTAGAACTAAAAAAAAAATATATTTACTCTTGATTAACTAACTTATTTGTAGATCTAATCTGGAAGTAGAGCTAACAAAAGCACCTTTCACATCCCTTGTCCTTTCCCTTTCAGTGAGTTGGCTATTCTGCCAGGTGATTGTTTTTTTGTTTGTTTGTTGTTTGTTTTGTATTCAGTTTGACCACTGCTTTAGCTGAAGACATCTACATTTACATTTATAGCATTTAGCAGACGCCCTTATCCAGAGCGACGTACAAGAGTGCTTTAAATTCTCCATCAATGAATACTTCATTTCTGGTTCGTATGACTACAACGAAGTTCACTGAACACAAACCTGTTGAAAAGAGAGCAACTGTTAGGAGGGGTTTTTGTTTTGTTTTTTTGAGGAAGAAGAAGAAGAAGAAGAAGAAGAAGAAGAAGAAAACACTAATTATCAAGGGGTAAGTATTTAAGAAAGAGGTATGTCTTTAGGCGTTTCTTGAAGATAGCCAGCAACTCAGCTGTTCTGACATTGATGGGAAGTTCATTCCACCACCTTGGTGCCAGAACAGAGAAAAGTCATGAGGCAGATCTACCTTGTATCCTGAGAGAGGGTGGGACCAGTCGAGCAGTGCTTGTTGACCTGAGGGAGCGTGGTGCGGTGCGTGGGGTGATGAGAGCTCTAAGATAAGAGGGTGCTGTTCCATTTTTGGCATTATAGGCAAGCATCAATGTTTTGAATCTGATGCGTGCAGCTACTGGAAGCCAGTGAAGGGAGCGCAGTGACGGGGTGGTGTGAGAGAACTTAGGGAGGCTGAAAACAAGTCGTGCAGCTGCATTCTGGATCATCTGAAGAAGCAGAAATGCCTTAGTTTTCAGGTTTCTCCTGTATCACCATAGCAGGGGGTCAAAAATTATAAACGCTACCACTAAACCATAGATGTTGGCAGCTCTGCCTTCATGAACACTGACATCCTGCAAATCTACATAAAAATTTTATAAAGGCTAATTTCCAAAAGTATCCAGCTATGCCTTCATAATTTCACACGTGACAATGATATACTGTACACTGAGCCAAACCATCATGGCATTTGAATACAAGCCAGTATGCAAAGTGTAATAATACAAACCAATGTTAACAAAGCTGTTACTTTACTCAAGTGTTATGTCAACTTTATGTTATCTGTCACCTATGTGAACAAGCCTTTATATATGTTTATGAAGGTTTATGTCAGGAATGGCTGACAAAATGCAGGTAACATACATCTGATCACACCTTCAAATAAAGTGTTACACAATTTTTGTTTTAAAACTTAAAAATAAATTAATAAATAAATAAAATTAAGTATTAAAAATAAAGTTAAAGCTTTTTTTTTTGCATATCAATGACATTTCAGGACTATGGAATATATTTCTCATAAATATATCTCGCTAATCACTGGCCTCTCTTTAGGTAATATGAACTGGAATGCCATATGGGTGTGTGTGTGTGCGTGTGTGTGTGTGTGTGTGTGTGTTTGTGTGTGTTTGTGTGTATGTAAGCTCTGTTTCCAGTGAGCGGCTGATGGCTGGCGTGAAAATTGCTCACTCATGTTTCAGTGCGGCGAGTGTTCTGCAAGGCATGCATCTCTTGAGCTTCCCTCCCGGAGGCTCACTTCCTGTTTGCACACTGATTTAAACCTATCGGGTCAAACTTCACTGCTTCCTTCCTGTCTGAGAGGAAGTCAGGAGGGCATGCAGGTGTGTGTGTGTATGTGTGTGTGTGTGTTTGTGTGTGTGTGTGTGTGTGTTTCTATTTGCCCATTAGATATTTTGAGGATAAATTACTTTACAGACAATGCATATTAATTCTGCATTATAGTAAAGATAAAAGCAAGTTTTACTTACTTAAGAAATTATTTATTTCCAAGTGTATTTGAGACAAAGACAAGATGTCTTTTTGTGCGTTCATTTTACAGAAATGTCTGTTGAACTTGTCCGTTATTCTTATAGAGAAAAAAATGGCATTTTAACAAAGATATAAAAGTTCTAAAGTCCAGCAGGAATATTGTATTTTTTTGTGACAGAATTATAATGCAGGCTGTTGTTCTGAACAACAATATTGCACATTAGAAGTTTATTTCTCCATGAATAACGTTCAATCTGCATATACTACCTTTCTTTAGATTATTTTTCAAAGATCTTAATGATTATTTATAGCACATGACACACCTTTAACTGTTTAGCACCACACAAACTTTTTAATGCACTTGAAAATGGCAATAATTTCAGTGCAAAGGCTTCGAGACATATCCGTAAACTACAAATCCTAAAACTCATATGCCTTTTCACATAGTGTGGTAAAATAGTGGCCAGCCCTCCCCTTCAATTCTAAATCTGCCCAAGAGAATGGAGGCAATTCTGCAGAGCAGTCCCTGTTGTTGCTATTATCTGCTTTATTGAACATAGCACCCCGTTTCCAGGGCCATTTACATAAACGGAGGAGTCTATATATTAAAGAAGCACCAAATGACTCATGACTTGGGGGGGAATGGAGGCCCCATCCCTCTTTCCCCTCCTCCCTGCAGATCCCCACACTCCACTCCAACTCTCCAACTCTGCATTGCAAAGCCCCTTACATTAAATTGTGATAGATGAAGAACGGAGGCCATTCATACAAATCAATGACTTTAGTGTATGTGTCATTAGCTTGAGAGATGCAGGCAGTGGTCAGTGCCATAAATCAAGCGATGATCGGCCTGTCTGCGAGGCAGCACGGCTCCCCGCACAGCCGCATGCATTAGTACACTGGAGAGAAGAGCAGAAAAGAATCAGAGCAAGTGGCTCTTTTGCTTATTAGTGCCATTCTAGGTTAGTGTGTTAGCCTGCGCCCTTTGAAACGCTTTGTTTTCTTTGTTTATTTATGGCCCAGATGTGGAGCAACGCGGCTGTCCCTAAAGATCACCCGACCGTTGGATTAATGGCTCACAACTCTGGCTACTTTGATGCCAATACTGATGGCAGAGACCCAGCGACCTGAAACTCCAGAGAGATAAGAGTCAATAGCTCACCCTTTCACCCAGCATGGCACAAAGGCACAACAGGGAAAAAATAATTTCCTCCGTCGTCGAGTGAGAGAGATTTAATATGAGCTCTGGACTTATGTCTTCTGTTATGAGCAGGGAAGAATGTGAGCAAATTCATACTAATCACATTGAATAATCCTTAATTCTAAGAATCACCAAAATAATGTTAGATACATGATGCAACATTTATAATATGATGTGATATTTATGATATTTATTATAATTATAATTAGCATAAGCTCAACTGATGACCAAGGTCATTTGATGAACATGATAACAACATGATCTGGTGACTGTGAAGGTCATAACATGATTTATGTCATTTTCTTACTGTGATTTAAAGTCGATTTAAATGAAAGATTATCAAACGCAATATTGCTGTAGGAAATAGATTTTTTTTTTTAAAAATGTGTGTGTGGGGGGGAAATATGCATATGCAGCAAAAAAAAAAAAAAAATCAGTAACTGTAAATACATACTAATTTCTATACTCTTTTCTGTGGATCAGAATAATAATGTAAGCCATGTGCCACAACTTAAGAACTATTATAAGATTAACTAATGACCTGGGCCTGTTGAAGAGACAACAATTCCAGCACAGAGTGTCAGAATGATGCACCACTTGTTCTATACAAACTTAAAATGTTATTAAAATTGTATATTTAAAAAAAAAATGATGCATTAATTTAGCATTTGCATTCTGCAACAATAATAATTAGTAACAAAGGTGGTTTGAGGAAGCATTTATGAGGCTGTAATAAAACTAATAAGCTGGCAGTTTGTGAAAATAGTTAAGAATCAAAGGCATTCATATTGTACAGTATCTGGAGGCTTAGGTGTGAGCCAGACTACTTAAAATACACATAGCTGCTTCTTTTCAAGCAGTTGTTCAATAGCAAAAATGCATCTCATACATTGAAACTTCAAACAAAATCATTTGCATGAATATCCAACGTATAATAATGTGATTTCTTTTTGTTTATCTCATACTACATGAGCCATAAAAATTTGCTTTAAAAAACAAAACAAAAGAAAACATCTTCTGAGACTCTATCTGCATTTGATCTAAAGAAATTAATAATAATTCTCTCATTACAAACAAAAATACATTTTTTTTCAGCTTTGATGGTGGTACTCTTTTTCCCCCCCAAAAAAGAATTAATTATAATATTCTCCAATGATATGAATCAATCAGTTGTTTTGATAGGTAACATGGGAGATACTAATTTGCTCAGTGCAAGTTTAATGCATTTGCACATGCTATTATATTTGTCTGTGTGCATGCTTGTGTGTGTGAATGAGTGTTAGAGGGAGGGAGCGAGTGAGAGTGCCAGTGAATAGTCAGAGTCACATAGGCTCATTTGTGTATCTATTGTTCCCCAGTTAACTCTCTTAGCAACGAACCACAGTTTACACATCATGAGAATGTATACACAAATGCACCACCCCAAAGACAATACTGCAAA
Source organism: Cranoglanis bouderius (assembly GCA_023630585.1). Taxonomy (NCBI): domain Eukaryota; kingdom Metazoa; phylum Chordata; class Actinopteri; order Siluriformes; family Cranoglanididae; genus Cranoglanis; species Cranoglanis bouderius. The sequence continues at coordinate 8,913,461 of CM042555.1, forward strand.
TGAGCATGCAGTTAACTAAATACCATATGCTAAGCCTTTACATAACCCTCGAACAACATTTGCACAATCCAGTTACAACCTTGAAACGAGTCCTGCTCTCACTTCGCTACAGTGGAATGGTTCTGTGCTGTCCGGCTATTATGATATATGACCATTGACACCATTAGACTAAGGTATTATTAGAAGATTAGGTGAAGCAGGCTGGAAACGAGGTCCTAAAGAGCTTCACTGCTGCGAGACGAAGAAGAGCTGAAAAGCTTTAGGAGCCACAAATTACTACACGGAACTTACGTACCGATGGGTGAAGCAAAAACGTGGATAATGTAACTGAAGTTATATATGTGGCAGATGTAAACACACCAACATGCACCTCAGGGTTTCAGCTCAGAGAACAGTCTGTACAAGCCTTACATAGTGTAATGAATTTATACTAACTGGTAAAGGCTACAATTTACCCTGCTTTAACACTAGTAAGTAACATATCACTGATAGTTTCATCTAGCACCCTTAAAGGTTCTTCAGTTTGTCCCATAGGAGGGATGCAATGTTTCAAGTAGAACCCATTTACAAAGCCAGAACTGGTAACAAAGAACCCTTGAGAAACATCGTTTCTTGTCCAGCTTGTTGTTTAGATAAGAAATGCTAGTAGCCAATATGAACTAGTAATTTATACATATCTGTGTACTCCCTTTGTTTATGTTTTAATATCCTAATAAAACCAAGATTCAGTGCTATAAAAGAACCACAAACAGGGCAAATGTATCTACTATTTCTTATTAGGAAATGATTATAAGCCAAATATAAGATTATTCATCTTGTTTTAGATACATTTACTCATTTCAGACTTCTCATTCAGATCATTTTGCTTTTTTCTAGAAATAAATGCTTAAATTTAGAAAATATTATCTGCTAATAAAACAAAAGTATTTCAAGCTTGAAATTAGTTTTAAAAATGGCTAAATAAATAAATACATAAACAAACAAACAAACAAACAAATAAATAAATAATAAATAAAGATTTGGTTTCTCACAAACCAAAATGTTTCTCACCTACAAAACTAAACTCCAAGGTCTTTAAGGCTAAAGTGATGATTGGTAAATGAAGTTCAGGTGCATGTAATTAGTACACTGGTACACTTTAGTGGTTGGCTGAAAGCAGGTATTGCAGTCAAGCAAGGGATTCTGGGAGATGGATTTCCAGGAGGATGTGACAAGTTTGCAAAGGAGCCTTTCATTAAACCACAGTAAACATAAGAATATTTCCCCACCATAAATAACCTTCCACATGATGTTTAATTTTTTTTTAGTATAAAATAGTTATTTTTAGTTTATTGTGAAATTAACAAGAGTGGTTAAAGAATCATCTATCAAAAGTCTGAAACCAAAATGCTTATTTTTGGGCATTCTTCTAAATAAAACTTGGCAGCTTAACAGTGCAGTAGATGATATCCTGGGTTCACTTCATGTTTATGTGCCCCAAACAGTTAAATCTGATGTTGGAAGCTGTTTCTGAAGTGTCACTTCTTGTTGAATTTTCAGCTTTGTGCGCTAACTACATGGGAAAAGAATGGCAATAATCTCATCCAGGTATATAATCTAATGTAAATTAAAACAAACAAGGATGACATTGTTTGATTTCATTCAAGAATAAAGTCATAAGAACATATGTGACTGCTAACCCTGCCCCTAAACCTAAACCTAACCATAACTTTGTAACTTATCATATGACTCAAGGCTTGTGATTTGTTAAGAAATTGTGAGCACAAGGCAATGTTGGAACACAGATTTAAAGGAAAACTTCACCATGAAACAACTTTGTCAATAGTTCTGTCTGGTGCTTTATGTTCATTGTTCCCATGAGACGTTAGCATTGCTAATGTATTTACAGTGCCTTTAGGAGAAAATATTTCAACTATCACAATCATAACTGATAACAGACAGGTTTCACTGTTAGCTCCTAAATGCAAGAGATCGAGAACGTTTTTTCTCACTCACCATTTTCCACTGACTCAGCTCAGCTAGTTAGCGATCTACTGTATGAGACGACAAGTGCAATGGTGTTGATGACGGTATTAGCATCCCAGTTGAAGCGTTGGGAGTTGATCTGTCTGAGCAGAGTGTACAGATGAGGAGGAGAAGTAGCTGGGCAGACTAAAGAGCTCTTTTTAGGTAGAGATGAAACATGAATTTCTACCCTCTATCAGTGGGTAGTTGAGAGACATGGTTTAGGAAACCGTTAATCAGAATGTCAATGAATAGACCAGAATGTCCATTAAAAAAAACTAAAAACACCAAAATTTCATTGCAATATAAATCTTTGAAGATCAAATTATTTTAATTCATGGTGGATTTTTTTCCCCTTAAAGATACAGTGACAGGCAAAATTAGCACTTCTTAGAATTTTATTTATAGGACATTCATCAAAATTCCTGTCACTCATCAGAATTTCTTCAAATTTTGCATAAAATCAGTCTGGGCCCCCAGTGCAAGAGGAAAAAAGCCATGTCAAAGGATGGATCGATGGATGAATGAGAGCGAGATAGACAGGTTGGGGTTGACTTGTCTTCTGTTCTGGAGCTCTTGTGACTACCTGCCTGCTTCTCCCATCCTCCCCTTGTTTTGCTTCTGTCCCTTTAGTCTTGAAGGAGCCTAATTAGCTGCAGCCGAGGGCTGCTCTCCCCCTGCCCTTAAATCAGTAATTGGTTTCAGTGTTGAGACTGTCAGGAAATTAACACATCACACCCTGACAGCTGTTAATTTTTTCTCCTCTTATTTGTCATAAGAATCGCTGCTGATTTGCCAGCGAGCATAACAAATGAGTGTTTGGTAATCAGAGGCCACTCATGGGTATGAACATGTGTGTGTGTGTGTGTGTGTGTGTGTGTGTGTGTGAGAGAGAGAAAGAAATATGTCAGAGAGAGTGAAGTTAGTGTTAGTGGGTGGATATGTTTTACATATATATTTTTGGTGGTGTCGGAATGTGTGTGTGTGTGTGCAGAGAAAATGAACACCGCATTTTCACTTCCAGGGTTTAAAGGTCATAGAGCTCCAGCCTCTGTATGGCCTCAACAGGGTTTTGGTTCACTCACTCCACTCTCATCGGGCCGCCTATTCGCTTAGCTCCTCACTGATGCATTTATTCACTTATCTTCTCGGTCATTTAGAGGAGGGAAGATCAGGGTGGCTGACAGATTAGGCCAATCATGATCTCAGGATTAGAGAGCGATCATGAAGTGGATGATAAGATGGCCATTTAACACGAGCGATAAGATCGGCTGATGAACAGGGTCAGGTGAAGGACATAGCTGCTACATTTCCTCCCAAGAAAGTGTCTTTGCGTGACACGCCTCTTCTTCTATATAGATGGAGAACTTCTTTGTTTGAATAATAAGATGTGTTAGGGGAGAACCTGGAGGAAATCTGCATAGACACATGCAAAACTCCACACAGACAGTAACTTGAGCTCAGGACCCAACTGGGGACCCTGGAGCTTTGCGGCAACCCATTGCACCACTGTGCTGCCTGTAAACGTTACACTAAAGGGTATATAGTTTGCCTACTTCCATCTAAAAAAAGCTGGGCAGGGGTTCCCTAGTGGCACAACGTGAGAACATTAACCCTATTGTCAGGAAATTGCAAGATTGAATGCCAACAGTAGCACAGCCAAATCTAGAGACCAAAATTGTCTGTGCTTTCTGGGTGGGAAGTATGGCATCAGAGTGAGACTAACCAATCCTAGACATCTGTGTGCTCATGTATGCAGAAGACGGTAGATAGCCATTTCCTCTGCATGTGTTACACTGCCCTGTGACGTACTATGAACAAGTTGAAAAGATGTGTTAATTGGCTTCACGTGTCTCAGAAGAAACATGCATTAGCCTTCACACTCCCTGTTTGGTATCTGTCATGTTAAAGGGAGCTCTAGCTGTTGGGTGGGAATTCGAAAGCCCTAATTGGGGAGAAAATGGGGGGAAATGCACTCCCACAAGTGGCAATGGTAGCAGTTGCCATGCACACCCACAAAGCATAAGCAGCTCGTTTGTTTGCTTGCAAGTGTGAATGCAGGGGAAGGTTAGTATTAGGGGTGGGGTTAGCATGTTAACCTTTTTTACAATTTCATTCCAAGCTGATTTCATGAGAAAGTTTAAAGAGAGAGGGCAATATGGTTGGCTTTCCTCTGATCTTATATGAATGATGTTTTAAGAAAAAGTACGCTAGTTCTGCCACATAAGATTTCACAGGAATTGAGTCATAGAAATTGATATAAATGTGCAAATGTGAAACCATGTTTGTATATTTGTATGATTTATCACTCTTTTGAACTCATTAGACCAGACAGACAACATCAACACACATAAAACACTCGCAGAAGATCACTTACTGTTCGACCCAAAACTTTGACATTCTTCTAAAAACAGATAAACAGAAGGTCGAATCTGAGAGCTTAAGCCTTGTAGATGGAAGCAGTATTATTTTTCACACCAGTAAGAGAGAGATGAGCTGAGATGTAGCCAGGCCTTCCATAAATCCCTCAAACTCTACAGGCAGATAATGGCCCAATTAACCTTTTCAGATTCCTCCCGTCAGCACAATTTACAGGGGCTTTTTATGAAATGAACTTCTCCTCGCTGCGAAGCTGCTCAGACGCAGATCACACAGCCTGATCATCATCCACTGAACACCAGGCAGATAAAGGAAGGACTTGCTCTGATGAAATTCTCAGGTGCTATACGCTTGCCCACCATTTTGTCCATTTGATGCTCATTGCTAAGCATGTGTGTAATCTGGGGAACAAAAGGGGAGCAGAGCATGAGGATGTGTAGGATGCATGGAGTCCAGGGTAACCTTCTTGTTGTAATTACTACTTGGCAATGGATTTCTCATTGATCCAGTCTGCCACTTTAGATTTTATAGCATGATAACTGTCAAATTTACTTTTAAAACCTATTATATCAGTATATTTTACTAATAGACATATATGAAAAAAGAAGGCAAAGGACGAATAGGCAAGAGTAAGGATCTGAGCGACTTTGACAAGGGCCAAATTGTGATGGCTAGACGACTGGATCAGAGTATCTCCAAAACAGCAAGTTTTGTGGGGTGTTCCCAGTATGCAGTGGATAATACCTAACAAAAGTGGCCCAAGGAAGGACAATCAGTGAACTGGCGACAGGGTCATGAGTGCCCAAGGCACATTGATGTGAGTATCAAAACTGGACCATGAAGCAATGGAAGAACGTGGCCTGGTCTGATAAATCACATATTCTTTTACATCATGTGGATGGCCAGGTGCATGTGCATCACTTACCTGGGGAAGCGATGGCACCAGGATGCACTATGGGAAGAAGTTAAGCCGGCGGAGGCAGTGTGATGCTCTGGGCAATGTTCTGCTGGGAAACCTTGGGTCCTGGCATTAATGTGGATGTTAGTTTGACATGTACCAGCTACCTAAACATTGTTGCAGCAAAAGGACACCCGATCATGGCAACGGTTTTCCCTAATGGCAGTGGCCTCTTTCAGCAGGGTAATCTGCCCTGCCACACTGCAAACATTGTTTAGGAATGGTTTGAGGAACATGGCAAAGAGTTCAAGGTGTTGACTTGGCTTCCAAATTCCCCAGATCTCAATCCGATCGAGCATTTTTGTGTGATGTGCTGGACAAATAAGTACGATCCATGGAGGCTCCACCTTGCAACTTACAGGACATAAAGGATCTGCTGCTAACGTCTTGGTTCCAGATTCCACAGCACAACTTCACAAGTCTTGTGGATGCCTCAATGGATCAGAGCTGTTTTGTCAGCACAAGGGGGACCTACACAATATTAGCTAAGTGGTTTAATGTTATGGTTTAATGTTATGATTTAATTTCATGTCCCTACTGGCATCTGTAATATTACTATATATAATTATATACTATATATAATTGTATTTTTTTTTCACATAAAGTCAAATCAAAACTCATTAATTAATTAATTCATCTTCAGTAGCTTCTTTATCATAGTCAGAGTGGTAGATCCATAGCCTATACTGGGAACACTGGGCATGCACCCATTGCAGGGCATCATAAACACACACACACACACACACACACATACACACACTCACACACACACACACACACACACATTTATACTTAGGGATATGTTAAAGCAGCCAATCCATCTACCAGCATGATAATTGGAGATGGGAGGAAACCGGAGAACCCAGAGGAAACCCATGCAGTCACAGGGAGAACATGCACAACCTTATTTCAGACAGTAACCTGAGCTCAGGACCAAGCTATAAAGAAAAATCAATTAAATGAATTGAATGAATCATTACATACCATTACATTATGTTTTAGGAAACAAACCTTCCAATGATATAGAATTCAGTATGACTAGATTTTAAACTTGCACTTGAAGAAATTACGTAAATACTTTGTCAGTTCTTTTTACATATTGTGAAAGTTTGAAAGTTCAAAAATAACCAAAAAATATGACACATGATCATCAGTCACCAATTTTGGCTGTTGTGCCTGTCCTTAAAATGGCTAATTGAGAAATTAAGCATAATGCGTACTGTTGAAGTTAGAACTATGTATCCCACATTTAAAATGATGTTGAACAGAACAGAATGCATTTAAATTACAAAAAAGGTCAGAGGTCAAAGGGTCAGGAAGGTGAGGCAAATTGCGCCACACTGTAAATTTGCTCTTTTCTCAGCTGTATTGCATCTTAAACATCACCTAATCTGGGACAGAGAGGTGCAGAAGCTCTCGTTATGACCTTACCTCCTGCACACAAGCACTCACCCCTGAGTTCAACACTGCCATGCAGTTCTACCTTGCCTTAAAAGAGTGAGTCTAAGAAGTCCTCATTAGGTCTTATGAAGCATAATGTCTCCTAATAAGGAGAGACAATGCATAATAGTAAGATGGGCTGATTCAGCTGTTTTGTCACTATTTTATTTGGAAGCAAGTCATCTGTAAACGAAAGAAAGAAAGAAAGAAAGAAAGAAAGAAAGAAAGAAAGAAAGAAAGAAAGAAAGAAAGAAAGAAAGGACAAATTATGAAGCTATTAGGCTGAAACTATTGGTGACAGATTTTAAGGATATCATTTCTAAACAAACAAATAACAAATAGCAAATAAATGAAGACTATTGGGTTGGAACTATTAGTGACAGGATCTCATGGTCACTACCAAAATCTCCACAATTGAATAGACACATTAGACCAAAAGTCAAATAATAGAGGAAGAAAGATGGAATGAGACAGAAAGCAGACAAAGCGGTCTGGTGTAGATGTTGTCACCAGGCATTAATCAAGCAGCCCAGCATTTTAAATGATGGTGAGTTGCAAGGACAAACAAATAAAAACGCAGAAAATAAAACCAAGACTGAAAATTCTGTCATTCAGGAAATATATCCAAGTCCATAAAGTGTTCCCTCAGGTCCTTATTGTGTCTGAGTGTGTCTGCGGAGGTGTGTACTCACTCTATCTCAGCTCTGTCAGAGAGTAGGAGCAGTCTGTTTGGGCCCTGAATATAAGCGCATGTGTGTGTGTGTGTGTGTGTGTGTGTGTGTGTGTGTGTGTGTGTGACTGACACCCCAAGGGAACAAATACAGTTATACAAAACAAGAGCGGGAAAAGGCCCCCGTGTGATATTTGTTGATTTTGACAAGCACCCTGCCAAGGTGAAATTGTGTCTGATGCACAATTGAGGCACTCGCCTTCTTCCCGGATCCGCGTACACGGAGTTAGTGCTGTTTTCTAGCTCATCTCTTTTCAAATCTGGCGCAAGGCTGGCGAGAGAGGTGGCTCCTTGCACCTCCATGTTTCCTGAAATTGGACTGCCTCTCCCCATTATTGTAAACATCATCCTGGCCGACATGGCTGCCGCTGCCTTGGATACATCTGCTAAAACACATCCATTAAGGCCAAACTATTTTTGATTTACATGTTGAGACTTCTTAAAAGTGTCACATCCAGTGGCACCACCCCAACAGCTCCCCCGTGTCACACAACCCCTCCCCAACTCCCCCGCCCCCCGTCCACCCACTCTCCATTCCACTCTGCATTTTCCCCTTTTATTCTCTCTCTCTCTCTCTCTCTCTCTCTCACTCTCTTTTTTTTGCTCAGTGTGGGTCAAGTTGCACCACGCCACCTCTCATGGCTCAGTAAACAACACTCCTCCACTTTCTTTATCTCTCCAACACTTCTCTCATTATGGCATAACTATAACTTAATGACCTTACAGTCAGCGCAGCCCCACGTCACATGTCACACCAGCAATTACTCTGATCTGCACCACAAACTGTGGCACATCACATTTTCTTCTTAATGTCATAATGCAATTTATAATGATTAAAAATACATATATGTGACAGATGTATTGGATCATATAAAAGGACTACAAAAAGCTCATTAGAGCCTGTGGAAGCTGTTGAGACCTTTATGGGATTAGAGTCACTTCGTAATTAAACCCATATCAAGTAGTCCTTAAAGAACAGACAATTAAAACAGAAATACTGAACAAACATAGGAAGTTTTAATACGGTATATAAAAAATATCACACACAAATAATGTATAAAGAGAATTATTTCAGATACCTATATACCTATGATATGGTTAAAATGTGAATATATATTATTTTCCAGCTAAATGATACCCCTGATTAGTTAAAGTTAAATGAAATTCCTAATTAGGTAGGAATAAGACTAAGATTCTGTATTAAGATCATTGCTCATTTTGTTGATATATGTTCCTTAATGTTAAAGGTAGGGAATATAATACTCTTTTGTTTAAATAGTGCTCCATATATTAATAATTGAACTCCTTTAATCATTGATCTCAGCCCATCCATTTTGGTGGCCTGTGTCCCAAGTATCAATTAGCCCATCTCTTCAATAAAATTATGTCTAACCTAGTAGACATTCTATGTATTACAAGACTGCCTTTTTTTTTACGCTGCAAGGCACCGCTTCATCTTCACTTGCAAAGATTTTATGAATCTGAGCGATTTCATAAAAGTCCCATTATATCTGAATTTACTGATGTTATGGCTTATGCTACAAATATCTCAGCAAGGTGTGAATGTCGCCAGTGGCCATGCTTGTAAAGAATGAAGCAGTAATATGTATTGTGTGAAGGGGGGGAGTGTATGTTCTGAATGACAATATCACTTTCTTTATATCCTCCTTGTTGCAGTCAGACTATATAAAAATGCCCATGAATGTATTATAGGTAATGGATTAGCTCTGTGTTTTTATGGACGTTTGGATTCCCGCATATGTTAGTGGGTGAATTACTTAGTTTTCACCCAAACGCTTGGGGCTGATCGTCATAACGTCGCGTTATGATTCATTTATGAAAAGGGGTATAAAGGTGTTCAACAAGCGCTAAGCAGAAATAGAAACAGGAAAAAAGAATGGGGAAAAAGTCAAGTGCAGTGAAAAAATGACCAGTAAAAGGATTAGTCATGATTTAATTCTTATTTATATTTGCCCATTATCATATCCTTCATTCTTCTTTTGTCTCAGTCTACCCTCAGCGTTGGGCCCCAGTGACTTGTCCTTTATTGGGTTGTAAAGGTTTGCATGATATGAGCGGTTAAAAGATGTCGACTGAGATTTGGACCCTCGCATATCAGCACAAGCTCAAACAGTGCGGTAATACGGAGCTGAGCACCTTGACCTTAGCATTAACGGTACTGTTTAATGCATAGTAATAAAACTCATTTGAATGCATGACAAACGAATCCAAAGCCGCCTCCACGTGGGTTCTTCAATCAAGACAATCTTAAATATTTTCCGCTATAAAATGAGAGCCAGTTGATTGAATTATACAGGTAATTGCACTTCTCATCATGTTCCTCCAGCCTGTGCAGTTGATCTATTAAAATGGGTATATAGTACATAGTATGTTTAAGTATGGGCTCCTTGAGCAGCAGGTCAAGGACATTACACTTATTCCAACTTGTCATTATTAAAAGAAGGACGGCACAATTACCAAAGAATAGTGAATTAATAAATTGTCTGAAATGAATGAACGTCTTAGCGATGCATTTATCTCAACATGGCATGTCATTTTTATTTGCAATATGTCCATTACTTCAGTTTAATAAAGATTAGTTCTGACAACAGAATTCCTTAAAATCTTTGGATTTGCCCTGTTTGCTTTGGTGCTTGACCATAACTTAGATGTCTTGTGAATCAAACCAATGAATACAGCACAGGTTTCAAGGACAATTGAACTCTATTGGTCTCAAAATTAGGTTTGGGTCTTCAGTGGATGACAAACTATGGCGCCACGGCACCTAATGACCCTTGTGATGTTGCAGTGAGCGGGTCAATGACTAATAAGCAAATATCACACGTAGTCCGCCGTCGCTATCGTCCGTCACAATTAAGCTTTTTTTGCTTTTATTTTCCCTTGCTTTTCACTAAGAAGCTCAGTTGAAGATAACAGGATTCAGCCGGATTGTTTCTACACACGCATAAGTGCACATGACCTTTTAAGTTTTGATCCTGAGTATTAGTTTTCACGTTATCAATTAACATGCAGCTCAATTCCTCAAGTCTAATCTGGATTTATTTTTAGAAATTATTTAAAAAAAAAAAAAGCACATGTTAAAAAAAGAAATATAAGAATAAACACAAGCCACAAATGAATTTGCTTTAAATTAATTATAAACAAACAAAAAAAAAAATCACCTATAGATTTTTATGCATGCTCATATGAACAATTATAGTATTTCAAATGATCTATTGTTCTCCTTCTTTGGCTAAATAAGTGTATATGATACCATTCATCAGCTGCGGATGAGGGGCTGACAGGCCTTCCCTCTTCCATTCATCATGATTATGGAGTGATCAGTCTCATTTTGTGTCTGGGGCCATGTTGCAGCGATTTCATCTGCTTCCTAGCTTTCTTGCTGTGACTGACGGAAAACTACATGTGTTTCTGGAGGCATTAGAGCTGTGTTATTAGAGCAAGAATAATTGTAGAAGACTGGTGTGGGATTTGGACTGGAATCATATTGGGACACAACTGGACACAATTTGGGGGGGATAACATTAATAACAACTCATCATTGATGTTGTTATATCAAGTTGTTATATATATTGCTGAGTTTGTTATATATATATATATATATATATATATATATATATATATATATATATATATATATATATATATATATATATATATATATATATATATATATATATATCACTTGAATGAAATGGCTTTAACCTAAACCTCAATAACTAAAAAAACAAGTAGGTCTATAGGTCTATAAATGATGTAAGCCTGGAACTAATGTGTTTTGTTGGTGGAAAGTTCATGAACAGAAATGTTCTATGGCTCTAATAAATAGCAAAAATATTATTGTAAGAAATTGAAATAACGAGCCTGATTTGAATAGTTGGATTATGTATATGAATAAATCTGTGCTGGGCGCTTTGGAATTTATTTTACTGTTAAAATGATCCCTAGTTACAAAAAGTTTTATTATGTGTGGCTTTAGAACAACACTTTCTGCAAGTACAGTAACTTAAGTAAGTGTTTTGAAAATCAAAATATTATAAAAGTAAATTTATTTATTTAATTAGTGCAAATTCCTGTGGATCATATATAACTTTTTTCTTCTTTTTCTTTTACATATTTATGTTCTTTTGAGTAAGATTAACAATTAATCCTTTAAAAATAATCTTACAAGTGCAATGTATTTAAAAAGTGCAGAAAGAGATGTGCTTCCTCCTTCCAATGCCAGTTCTTCCTCATATATCATTTCCAGTCTACATTAGCAGTGGTTTTCGATGTTTATGTGAAGATTTGCGATATGTGGTCTGCACCTACACACACTCACACACACACACACACACACACACACACACACACACACACACACACACACACACACACTAGGGGTGTAATGTAATGGCAGTCTCCCTATCTGTATATGTTTAGTACTCAAAATATCCCCATCTGTATCTGTATTCAGATTTAAACTGGAAGAAAGTGTGGTCTATATGTTGCTACAGACACTGAAAATAACTTTATTCAACAATCAACAGTCCCTCAGCTAATTTGTCTCAACTAGATGCGCTGTGGAACGTTTTGGCAAGCCTTCTATCCAATGTGACTGAGTAATCTATGGAACTATCTTTCAAAGTGATCATGTCTTTCCTAAATCAAGGAATTATTGTTTATAGTTGACACCAGTAGCCACCTAATGTATTTTATAAGATTTACTTTAGTTTTTGGATTCCAGAAGGATCAGAAACGTTTGCTGGACACTTTATCAGAATCTACTACGGAGCTGAGAAGCAGTGCTGGGTTTCTTTAAGCAGCGTTTCATTATTTTCCAGAAAGTCTTTCTTTTAATAATGATAGAGAATGTTCATTTAAAAAATGATGAAAACTTTGCACAATGTTTACCTGTACCTCTTATCATATCACTAAAGGCTAGAATCAAATAGACCTGAACGACTCTGAATTATCTTAATATATATTGCACTGTAACAAGATCATCAGACTAAAAGTTTAACGACAAGTTCGGCAATGTGTTCAGGTCAAAAGTCACCTGACTACCATACACATGTCTCACTCAGTGGAAAGTGCAGCACCAAAAAGACGTGGACCAAACAAGTTCAAAATGACCTGTAGGATCAGAGACACAACCTCAGAGAAGAGAGGAATGTCACCAGGTATGGAGAAGAAGCGTCCAAAATCCAAAGACAGTACATACCCATGCTATATACTCTAAATAAAGCACATATACTGTAAATAAAGTACATTAAACATAGGTTTAATCAAATTTTTAGTCTTTAAAATACTCCTATATCAGCAGGTACAGGTAGAAGTGACTCTGAGGGCCTGAATCCAGGCCGTATGTGCAGCAGAAGCAAACACACACACACACACACACACACACACACACACACACACACACACACACACACACACACACACACACACACACACACACACTCCCTGCTCCATAGCCAATTCATCGCCCGGCAATCGGAGACACATGCGGAGATAGAAGTCATCTCTCACTCTCTCCAGCGCGACTTCCATCTGCAATGCAGAATTAACCTCACTTTAATCCGAGTGCACTGGGGCAACAATGAGGAGGAGAAGGACGAGGAAGAGGAGGTGAGAAAGAGGGAAGAGTGCGATGAAAGACCAGTGACAACACCAGGGTTCAAATCCTGTGTGTCGCTCAATTATATTTCCTTGTTTCGCCTGTCCTTGGATGGAAACCCCTCTGCTCCAGTGCATTATTCTCACCCCATAACAAATGACACCGCAATCGCATACAGCCAAAGAAACCATGTGAGTAAGTGCATGTATGAGAGCAAGAGAGAGAGAGCGAGAGAGTGATCTTTTCCGTCTGTTTGGCAAAAATGATTCTCTTTATGATGAAAAGGCTGTTTGTCTGAGGCGCAGGGTGGAGGGGAGGATGTGGAACTGTCTGATGCTGATTGCCAAGTGCAGGCCAAGCCCATTATATCACTGAATCTTTGTTAAGCAGGCCTTGAGAATGCCTGACAGTATAATTAATCTTGCCATATGAACAAAGAAAGCCTGCTCAATGGTATTGAGGATGCTTATTAAAACACTAAACACCCTCTGCGCCCTGTTTGAGGAGGGGTAAAATCCTTTTGAAATTGTGCAAGAAGAAAGTCATTATCTTTTTGTTTTGGAGTTTTCGAGGTGGAGGCTTTATTTGAGGATTTGAAGGTGAAATTGATATGAATGTATTGTGTGTGTGTGTGTGTGTGTGTGTGCGTGTGCGTGTGTGTATGTGGGGTGGGGGTGGGGGGGGGGGGTAGTGATTTTGCAGAAAGATGAAAAATGATACCTGTAAAGAAGAGATATCATTTTGAAAATGATGCTGCTCTCTCGTGGAGCCGAGGAAATATTGCTTTAATTAGAGACTCACAATGATCAGATAGTGTATCATGAGGTCTTTAAGGGGTTTATCTGTGCACGCTTATTTATCGGATATTATGATATTACATACGCATTAATTGCACTGCATGCAATAATTTATTATTTGCTATTAGTGTGTATGTTACTGGGTAATGTTATCTAAAACAGAAATGTAAACATCACTGATAATGTCCTAACATTATGTATAGCTGCACCCCTGTGTGTGCATGTAGGTTCATTTAATTGATTCAATTAATAATACTCTAAATAATACAAATATATACTGTATATATAGAGTATCAAGCAAATCCAGGGATAAAACCCAAATTTCAATGATTTGTAACTTCATACAAACCTAATTATATGAAAAATGAACCTGAATTTGAACAAGTAATGTCAATTTCCCACAAATAGTCATATTAGAATAATGACCTCTATGACCTGACCTCTAACCTTCATACAAATTAAAATGTGATCGTGTTAATCATGAAAAACAAATCGTTAGTAAAGAAATAACAGTTCTATTATCCAGGTGAAAAGGCAGACAGGCCTCTCGCTAAAGAACCGATGCATTTACTCTTTCAGTCCCTCTTGAACTGGTGCAGGTTCATTGCTCTGCTCCTCTCTCTGTGCCCTACTCCTCATACCACCCCTCTTCATGGATCAGGAGTCAGAGCAACACCAGCCAGCAGCCCTGGCGTTGGTCTGATGCGGGCTGAGCGTGGTGAGAGTGCGGGGGTCATAACGGGGGGGTCGAGAAGGCGGAGACGGTTAATTTAGCACAAGTACTGGCTGGCAAGTCTCAGCACCAGATCAGCCTTACAACCGCAAAATCGCTCTAATATATTCCCAGAGCTACTTGTGAATATTAATAAAAAAATATTAATTATTAATTTCGCCCTAGGCATGGCAAGATATACTAGTTTTAATTAGTGTACTGTACTCTCCTACAATTAAAAAATAATTGATGTCCATACGCGTTGGCGGCTCCTGTGATCGCCTTTCTTGTTGGTGTCAACAGTGGATTTAGTGCTCCTTTATTATTGCTCCACTATTTTCTTCTACTTCTTCTTCTTCTTTCTGAAGCAATTTACTGGAGCTAATATATTGTAAAAACTGTGTAACCTTGATATTAAGAGACTGCACCTGTCTAAGTGGGATTAAACGTGTGAAATCACTCATCTGAGGGGACAAAACTGGTTGGTCAAAATCTTAGGAAAAACACAAACAAATGCGAATGTGTGGATGTAACCTCTCTCTCTCTCTCTCTCTCTCTCTCTCTCTCTCTCTCTCTCTCTCTCTCACTGTCTCTGCATGGGGAGGTGGCAGATGGATGTGTGAGAAGCAGGAAATCTGCTTCTGTTCGTGTCAGTTCTGCTTCACAGAGCAGTGATAACTGAATAATAATCCCGATGCTCCCTCTCTCTCTCTACTCTCTCTCTGTCTCTCTCTCTCTCTATCTCTCTCTCTCGCGTGCGCGCTCTCTGTCTTTCTCACATGCACACACGCACACATGGCACTTCCTCTCTGCTCTCATTTCACCTATCCACTGGAACACTCCACTCACTTGCTTCTTATCTATTATCTCATCTCTTTTCACTGGCATTCGCTTCACATTAGGCTTTGTCCATCAACTCTCAGTGCATTAAGCTATGTGCTAACCTGAACCAACTAGTCATATTTAGTACTGTTACAATGAAATAGACCTGCGCACTTTCTTTCTACTTTTTTTCTTCTCTCTCTCTCTCTCTCTCTCTCTCTCTCTCTCTCTCTCTCGCTATATATATCATATATACATATGAGTTTGCATATTCTCCCCATGCTTTGGGGGTTTCCTCCAGGTACTCCGGTGTCTTCCCCTGGTCCAAAGACATGCGTTGTAGGCTGATTGGCATCTCTAAATTGTCCATAGTGTGTGAATGTGCCCTGCGATGGGTTGTATATCTATACAGTGGGTATAGAAAAGAATCACCCCCCTTTAAAATAATCACATTTTGTTGCTTTTCAGCCTGAAATGAAGACGGACACAGTTTTTGTTTTATCCAGCTGTACTTACTCAGTGCAACTTATAACATCCAAGTGAAAGATATAACACCAACATGTCAGAAAAATAAAATAAAATAAATTAAAAAAACAGAATCACTGAGTTGGACAAAGATACTTTGAAAATTGAAATTTGAAAAGTGCTAATCACCTTCTCAATGGCACACAAAGCCATTTGACTTTCAACTGTGATCAGCTGTGGTCATTTTGATTAGAAAAGAAAAGAGCTTTCCTGGAGCATTTTGTAGTGCACCTGAAGCAAACAATCAACTATGTGTGGCAAGGCACTGTCAAAAGATCTCCGGGATAAAGTTTTGGACAGGCACAAGTCAGGAGATGGATATAAAAAAATTTATACAAAAAAGGCTTTATCAATGCCTAGAAGCACAGTGAAGTCTATTATTAAGAAGTGGAAGGTATTTGGTACAACACAGACCCTTCCTGGATCAGGGCGTCGCTCCAAACTGGATGAAAGAGCCAGGAGGAAACTGGTCAGAGAGGCTACCAAGAGGCCTACAGCAACTATGAAGCAGTTGCAGGAATTTATGACAAAGAGTGGTCATTGTGTGCATGTGACAACAATATCACAAATTCTCCACAAATGTGGCTTGTATGGGAGGGTTGAAAGTAAAAAGCCACCCATGACTGCGCTGTGCCAAAATGCCTTGAAGATTCTGAGGCCACATGGAAAAAGGTGTTATGGTCAGATGACACTAAATTGGAATTATTTGGCCTCAACACCAAACGATATGTCTGGCAGAAATCCAATACAGCTCACTATCCAAATAACACCATTCCTACAGTAAAGCACGGAGGTGGTAATATCCTATTATGGGGGTGTTTCTCTGCAGCAAGGACTGGAGCACTTGACAAGATAGAAGGAAAATGGATGGGGTAAAATACCATCAAATTCTTGAGGAAAATCTGCTGCCCTCTGCCAGAAAGTTGTCAATGGGAAGAAGGTTTACCTTCCAACATGACAATGACCCAAAGCACACAGCAAAACTGACCACACAGTGGTTGAAGGAGAAAAAGGTGAATGTCCTAGTATGGCCTAGTCAGAGCCCAGACTTGAACCCCATTGAAAATCTGTGGAATGACTTGAAGACTGTAGTCCACAAATGGTCACCATCAAATTTAACTGAACTTGAGCAGTTCTGCAAAGGAGAGTGGGTAAATATATATATATATATATATATATATATATATATATATATATATATATATATATATATATATATATATATATATATAGTGTGTCTACAGCATCTTAATGTAACTCAGCAAATTCAAATTCAACACATAAAAAAAAGCAAGAATGCTAAAAGAGCATGTCAAAATAGCAAATAGCGATGTGGTTCAACTGGGGAAGGAAGGAAAAAAAAAAGGACAAAAACTAATGGACTTGGCAACCAATAGGTTTTTTTTTTTTGGTGAAATTGACCAACATGACATGCTTAAGTGTATAAATGGACAGCTTTATGATGATAAGATTAGTGGATAATAAGATATTTATGTGACACGCTCCCTGACAGATCCACATCCTCTCTACCATCTTTGCGCCTGGCTGGACCGCTGAGGATCAAATGCAAATTCACCAAATGGCCTCGTTAAATGAAGAGGAAATTTAATAAGTTAATATTTCGGCTCTCTGAGTCAGGCAATGGGAAATCAGATTTTTTTGGGTGTGATGTCTCTCCTTCTTGTACTTTGTAATAACAGAATGCTAATGCTTATTTTGAACATGTTTAAGGATTTGATACAGGCTCGATGGTGTTTTGTCAAATTTGCATTACAGTGTGAAGTTTGCTAGGTTTTTGCACCTACCTGTTGCTGTTACTAGTGCTTTCCATGTTTCTCCAAGCACTGACATGATCACTGTGAAACTCAGCGCTGTATGACAAATGCTTGTATGACATGTTGTGTGTTTACACCACTCACGCGTTTGTTGTCATGGCGAGCATAACCCGTGGTAATTAGCCTAATGGTGCTAATGAGGGAGCTGACAAGGAAAGCCAGTGCTAGAATGGCAGCCGATTGACAGAATTTCACATTCGCACACACATGCAAACATCACACACACCACACGCGCACACACACACACACACACACACACACACACACACACACACACACACACACACACTGGAACTTCATGAAACATAACATACAGCCATTCAACTGACACTCTCTGACCACCATTAGCACTTAACTGGCTGTACACCAGAATTTGTCTGTATTTCAGCTGGATGATACCAAGATACTATGAGTGTAGGTCCTTAAAACATTTTGATTATTATTATGCATTATTACAGTTATGTAATATATATCATTTACATAATGCACTGCAGATGGTCCTATCCAGATAAATTTACTGAAGCACAAGAACAGATTTATAACCAAGTGGTACTTATGACAAAGACACATTTTAACTGTTACACTGACATTAACTTCCACAAAGAAGAGCAAGTGGATATATTACTAAATGTTAGAAAGAAAAAAAAAAAAAACTCCAGTGATTTATAACCTAATGAATGTGATTACAACAGAGAATTACACCTTTGAAAAAAAGAATTCCATACATTTCACGTCTGATGATAAATGTTTCATGTGTGATTATGTAAGCAATATGTGATCTAGTGTGAAAAACACATGAAGGTCACAACCTTCAAAGGTCGGGAGCCAAGAGGGCAACATTGGCAGTGCTTCTTGGTGGGAGGGATGGCATACTTCCTCTTTCTCTCTCCTGTCAGTCAAAGTTACACTAGCCAATCATGAGTGTCTGTGAGCTCATGTATGTGGAAGAGGGCAGATAGCACTTTGCTCCTATGACACAGCATGAGCAGTAGTTTGAAAAGATGAGGTTGGCTGACTTCAGATGTCTCAGTTGAAACATGCAATAGTTTTCACCTTCCCTGGTAGGTAGCTGGAGCTGGCTGCTGGGTGGGAAATGGCAGGTGACCGAATTTGGGAGAAAACAAAAAAACAAAAATGAAGTCAACACCTGACATCATGTCAAAAATATGGGATCCATCCATCCATGCATCCATCCATCCATCCATACATCCATCC